>CAKNXH010055384.1:4824-35277 GCA_932178445.1 Andricus quercusramuli
CCCTGCAACCTGCCAGCCCTCTCTTGCATCCACGTTGTTCGACTATTACACTCCATACCGGCTCGATAGATGTTAATATCCTCTGTTTGAGGATGCCAGTAAATAGCTTGTAGCTGGTGTTTAAACAAGCTGTGGGCCTGTAGTTCTTCGGACTTGACAAATCTCCGGTCTTAGGGATCAATACCGTGCGTCCTTCCACTAGCCACTGCGGGACGGGTTGTTCTCCGTTTAAGAAAGTAGTAAATGTACGAGCTAGATGTTGGTGCGTAGAAGTAAACTTCTTCCACCAAAAGTTGTTGATTTTATCTGGCCCTGGCGCTGAAAAGTTCTTAGTTCTAGCGATAACTTTCTTCACTTCTTCAGCAGTAATTAGTGGACACTCTTCTTCTGGACCTTGTAACCTTGACTTTTGGCAAAAGTTACGAAAGAGTGATATATCAGAAGCGTCTTCATTTAGCTGATAAGTATCTCCATATACTTGCTCCCAGAAGACTTAAATCTTTTCTCGACTAGGCGGATTTTTAACTACACACGACGCTTTATTGAACAGACGGGAAGGATTAATAGAAAAGGTGGAATTTTCTTGAATCCACTTGACTCGCCGTTCAAGGCGCTGTTTCGCTGTTGAAAGACATCTTATTTTTTGCGTCCAGTGCTGCTTGATGGTCGACAGTTTACACTTGTTCAGCGTGTGATTTGCTTTCCTCAAGTTTCGAGCAATTGCCCTAACTTTTGGAGTGAACTTTTTATTTGATGTTATGTAGCTAATCACACACTGAACATTTGATGCATGCCGTCTCGCCGTTTCAATTTTGAACTGAAGCTGTGCAATACGCTCGCGTGTCTTACTCAGACGTACCGAAGTATCGCTACTTCCATCGTCGCTAAGCAGGGAAACCGCCTTCTCGTAAACTGCACAGTTCAGATTCCAGAGGTTAACATCTTCAGGGAGCAAATCGCGGAGAGCAGTATTAGCTTCAGCTAATTTGTCCATCCTGAGGAAGACTTTTTGGTGGATAGATCTCCTACTTCTCATGCTGGCATTACCGGCTATCTGCAAAGGTGGTCTTGCTGGAACGGGTGGAATGTTCGCTGGAGGATGTTGCTCCTCTTCCTGTTGACAAAAAGCTTCATATCCATCTTTTCGCAAGAAGGATACCTGATCTCTTAAATACTGAGGCGTTTTATGAGCATATTCCGGGTGCATATTGCCCCAACGGTCATGTAACCTCTTCATGAATCCTCTCCGCGCCGGTGAGCTTCTTTGCCAACAGGTAAGAAGGTCCCTCCTTAGTTGCTCCGACCATTTAAATCGATGTTCTCGCGTTTGTCCGGGGTCGTTGCCTGGTCGTCGCCTCGGTTCGTTCCTATTGCCACTCCCAACTGAACCATGGCCTCCATCCGAGAGAGGCCTATTGTGGGTGGCACTGCGCGATACTTGTGTCGTAACCGCATAATTCGTTGCATTGGGGAGTTAGCCCAAAGCAACGCGGCTGACTGCAAGAGCCGGAGCTATTATTATTATATTTTTTATATATTTTTTAAACAGTAAATGAAGGGGTAGATGTTAATTATATATATATATATATATATATATAATAGGCATGTCATTAGTGATTGAGAAATGTATTGGGTTATAACGTTGAAACAAAACAGTTACCATAATTCGATTTTTCAATTCGTAAAAAGAATTCCACAAAAAGCAGGCTACTATAAGAGACTATAACTTCTGTTCTATTAATACTAGAATCAATTATTTTTTTTAGTTTTGAAGATAATTTAATCTTCTTCAATTTACTTCTGCACAACTTTCATGAAGAATGTACAAGGGATGAGATATTGTGCAAAAAAAAAAAATTTTAAGTTTTTTTCACTGAAAAATCTGTTTAGAAGGTCATAACTTCTGAACCATTCATGCTAGAACATTATATATTTTTTTAAATTCTTTGGAAATTTTTGGACTTTCTTTTGGATGTTGGAATTTTATCGACAAATGTACCAGAATTGTGAAGTCTTGAAAAAACTGATATCTTCCACATATTTTCCAAAATCTAGAAGGGATCGAAAAGTCCATCAATATTAATCAGACAGGAACTTATTTTGGGCGCAAAATTGAAGGTTTTCAGTGCAGGAAACGTGACTTATTACTTGTACCTTTCGAAAAAAATCACATAAATTGATGAAAAAACAACAAATATCGAGTTATTTTAAAAGGGGGCCTAACGATTTTTTTCATATTCTGTAAAGATACTCAGGAGGCATCCCCAAAAGATAATTTCTGAGGTAAAAACTTTAGCCTCCTCATTTAAGTGGAACTTGGTTCTGAGGAGGCGTGATATTGGTAATGATATGCAAATTAATAATTACATTTTGCCTAAAGTAAATCTACAATAATCCAAGTAAACACGGAACATTACCTGAAGAAAAATATTTAAATTTGTTAATTGGAGAAAAAATATCAATTCAAACGGAAAAAAAATTCCTACGCAGTAATATAAATTTTCCGTAAGAAATGGTTCGTAAAATCACTCCTGAAATTGAACATTTTTCTAAATAGTATCGAATTTTCTTATTCCTGAAATTATGAGCTAATTTTCCAAAGGAAAATAAAATATTTTCCGAGATATTTCCGATACCTCGGAAAATTTCCCACATATTGTAGGAATTTCTCATTCCCAAACAAGTGTATACAATTTCTCAAACCGATCGAAATAATTCCTTTCAAAAAGGAAATTTTTTCAAAGTGTTGGGAAAATTCCCAACTTTTTTAGGAAAATAATTTTTCAAACCCCAAGTTGTAAATTTTACCTACAAAATTAGTGGGAAAATTTCCGAAATTGTTTACGGTATATTATTATTGTATATTAATATACAACACAATTATCCCTACGCAGGAACTCAAAGCTCGCACATACCCGTAAAATGATGCATAGATGACTGATGATGTGACTTTCTGAAATGAATATGAGACTGGTGGAAAGAACTAGAAATTATAGAAACGCCTTCTGAATTCCCAGGTGGGGAATTCCACGCCTGAGATTTTCCCAGGTGTTAAGTATTCCTTAACTCCACACAGTCTCCGCCGGCCCTGCTCGAAGCAGATGTCTATTTTTTCATTATCCTGGAAACATCGAGGAAAGGAGGAGAAGACTCCCCGATAGCTCAGCAAATGATATTTGTCTACATCCTAGCTGACCAAATGCCAGCTTCAGACTACAAATTGTCTCCAATAGCAACCTCTCATCCTTATTGACTTGCAACGAATCCGTTTTCAGAATGTTTTCACAGTGCTTAAAACACGTTTCGTGTCATTATTGGTCAGAGGACGTCGAGTGATTCGTTTTTTACCCACGCGATCTTAGGTTAACGTATGCACGTCACATACAAACATTTACAGTCTAACTTGCGGAGCTGAACACACGCAATCGGTACTTGGTAGGCAACTGGTTGCGAGACACAAGAAACTGCTCCGTGTCATTTTCGGAGGACTCTTGTTAATCAAGTTTCCTCAGTTCGTACCTACTCAAGTTCAATTATACAGTCAGGCGAAATAATATAAGTACAGGTTCATCGACATTGTGTATCATCGCTCTCTTTCATTCTACTAAGCTGAGTTATTTTCAGAGCTATCCGAAAAACTTAAAAAAAAACTTATCATTTAGAATTAAAATACACTGTAAATAAAAGTTATGTTGAAAATCACATCCGACCGTAATTTACATATCGGACTTTCAGAACTGGACTGTGAATAATGTAGTAAATTAACGAGACCTAAACACTAATTGACACTGTGATATAATTAACTTGAAATGAACATTGTGAGAAAATCGTCACCGCGGTACTTTTAAGCCGTATTTCTCGGTTCCCGGTTACGATTACGGTTATGATTGACGGTCCGGTTCATGCACACGGTGCATCGGTTTTACTCACGATTACCTTCATTGTTGTATCTGTAAATTGTGTTTCCGTGAATTTTCATACATTATGGACGAAGAATATAATTGTCAAAAAAGCGAAAATTGATGAGTATGCTTTCATGATGCAATTTCAAGGATTGAAACACATACAAATGAAACTTACCATCGAATTGAGCGAGTTCATCCAAGTAGCGATTTTTTAAGTCCTTGCGTTTATAATTTTATATCTTTCACGTCTCACAAAATAGGTCGTTGCTGAACCTAATGTATGAGGATCAAATGAGGGGCCGACCAGATGCAATAACCACCTTAGCGCGAGAACACGGGTAAAAGTAGTACCCGAACGTCTCGTGGGACGGAAATTTTAAAAGTCACTAAATTGCATGAAAAACTACAAAAATCTATTCACCAAATTTAATTATTTTTGAAACATATATCGTCTTTATTCATACAGATATTATTGGAAATGTTTGAAATTTGGTATACATACGCATTATACCCTAGCGATGCCTAAAAAATTAAGAAAGAAGTTAAAACTGCAAATTGTTTAATAATGTTTGATTGTAAATGTAGACAGATCGGTAACCCCATTTTTTCAGTTTCACAGACAAAAAGTATCGATGGAACTTTAGAGTTGAAACAACTTCCAGTAAAACATTTATTCCTTAATATTGGTGGAAAACCTGAGTGCTCGCAGAGCTATCGTTGGCAACGTCGTATGCTTTATTATAAAATAAATATTTCCGCCAATTTTCAATGAATCGACCTGAGAATTTCCTAAATTCTTCCCTCAATAATAAGGAAATATGTATCACTAAAAGTTGTTTCAACTTTATAGTTCCCTCGATACTTCTTGTCGGCAACAGCTAAAAGAACGAGGTTACCAATCTTTCTCACTTTGAAATAAACGTTATTGAACAATTTGCAGTTTTAACTTTTTTCTTCATTTTTTAGGCTTCGCTAGGGTTTAGTGCGTATGAATACCAAATGTCAAACACTTCCAATAATATGTGTATGAGTAAGGTGTTATACTTGTACTTCACCACACTCCCCTCTCACTGATTCTAGCTAAGGGTAGTCTACCTACGACGTCTACACAAGGCCCTCGGGCCTCAGTAGTCCTTGCGCCCTGTCTACGAACAGGTCACTGTATATCTTTCGGTTGAATAAACGTAACTATCTTATATTCAAGTTGAAAGAATGTAATTTGCTAGACCGTCACATAATTTTGGTGATCCTGGCAACGATCCTTTTCATCGATACAACGTTCTTCGGGGATGAAAAAGAATCTGTGTAGTTAATTCATTTAAGTGAAGTTTAGTGAATTGTAGCATTATAGTATTATACTACCAGGGCATATGAAGATTATGATTAAACGATTAATATTTAGCCAAAAGAGATTACGCTAATAGTGGAAATTATTGGAAGTACTAGCGACTCTTAAGAAACGTGCGACGTTACTCTTCAAAGGAGACAACGCGGGAGGCAAAGAATTTCCTGATTTTCCGGTCAGCTGTCTGCCTATGGAGCTGCAGCATCCCGCCTGATCCTGCGAACTTCAGCAGCCTACCATCGATTCTCAACTGAGCCAGCGTCTCTCAAACTCCCGTTGCGTAAGTTAGATGAAAAGTGTAATTATTTGAAAATAGTAAGAAGCAATACGCGGCTATTTTCTTCAACAGACGTTTACGTTTAGCTTATAAAATCAATAAAATATGTTTTTTTAATACCTTGCGTCGTGATCCGAACGAACAAGATTATAATTTTGCGATAGAAACACTACCTCACACTCGCGTTCTCAGCTTATGGAAAACATTTAGTAGAGTACTCGACGGAAGCTCGGAAACAAGTGGAGGATATTTAGGCAACCTTAATCCAGATTCTAATCCTTTCCTCACGGCTCGAGAAATGTCTAGCGGAAAGTTAGGGTCCGGTTTTCAAGAAGCACCCACATCGTTGGATGCCCCTATGAAATTCATTATCGATAAATTGATTAATATGGAAACTTCAGAAAAAGAGATAAAAGAAGCGTTGAGAATTTTAAACAGTGAAAATGCTCAGCGCGCACGCAAAATCGAATATATCACTATACAGGCGAATTTCTTATCAACGGAAGATGAGAGCTCTGGTCACAACACTAGAGAAAAAGATACCTCATGCAAAAATGGCGATTCATCAAAACACAGAACTTCGTCTCTTCCTCCGGAAGAAAGTAATTCACCAAAAAATTCCTCTTGCGAAAATATCGATGCTGAAAAAGTAGAATATTCATCTCTTTCCTCATTGGAAAATAATCGAACGGAACAGGGTGAAAATAACAGGCGAAAAGCACCATCAGTAATCCAACGTCCTCAAGAAAGCGTGCGAATGAATCGTTTTCCACGCCGAGAGTCTAGTAGCAGATCACCATCCGCGACTCGGCAACAAATTTCGCGAATTCTCAAACGATTTGTTTACATGCTACATCCATTCCCGCGACAACGTCTATTCCCGCGAAGGATATCATCAGAAACGTCGAAGAATTGATAGGACGTGATGATGTCGGTGTCGAGGACTTTATCAAGTCAGTTAATCGTGCGAAATTGAGATGTTCGCAAACCGGATTCACTTTTGGATTTCATCATAGCCGAAAAAATTAAAGATCGAAGCAAAACGCGCTATCCGCTTCAGGTCAATAAATGATTACGATCAGTTGTTCTCCGCTTGGAGACAAAATGTAGGTATAATCAGTTCAGTTGAGTTGAGTCGGTCAAAACGTAAATCCGTCAAGCAAACAGGCATGGAAACAGTTCAAAATTATAATATGCGGTTCCGAGAACATTATAATAAACTGATTTACGCGGTCCAACACGAAAAATCGAAGCCAACCTAGCGACGTTTAACAATTCAAATAGAGGAGGATGAACGCCCAGAAAGCGTTCTGGACTATCAACAGGAGCCACTGATAACAGAGACAGAGTCTCCACAATATCAGGAAGACTATTCTCAATTAGAGCGAACCTACATGGGACAAACAGAGAATAGAACTTCTTAGAGCAAACACAAGACTCTTGCATATCGAAGAAAAACACCGAGAAGAAATAAATAAAATTGTCCAATGTCATCACGATATTTTTACCTTAGAAGGAGATCCTCTTCCATGCACAAAAATAGCAAAACACGAAATCATCTTAAAAGATCAGAGACCCATTAACATTCCTTCTTATCGGCAACCAGAGTGTCATAAAGCTGAAATCAATCGTCAAGTGAAAGAGATGCTGAACAAGCGAGGAATCTTTATGTCCAAATCTCCTTGTAACTCACCACTGTGGGTCGCTTAGAAGAAAGCCGATGCTTCCGGAAAGAAAAAATGGCGCATTGTCATTGATTTCGGGAAGTTAAACGAACGAACTGACCTAGACGCATACCCGCTACGAATAATTGATGATATACTCGACCACTTAGGAAAGGCGAAGTTCTTCTCAGCATTTGATTTAAGCTCCAGATTCCATCAGATACTTATGTATCCAGAATAAAAAAAATATACAGGCTTCAGTACACAGCAAGGTCATTTCGAATTTGAGAGATTGCCATTCGGTCTTAAAAATTCGCCGGCAACCTTTTAGAGGATGATGGACACAGCTCTTAGAGGTTTGGTAGGAAAAACTTGCTCGGTTCATCTTGACGACATCGTCGTTTTCGGATCAAGCCTCAAGGAACACAATGAGAACCTCGTCATACTCTTCGAAAGGCTGCGACAAACGGGATTGAAGTTACAGCGTGATAAATGTGAGTAAATCAGACCAGAGTTGGAATATCTGGGTCACATAATCACAGCAGAAGGGGTAAAACAAAATCCCAATAAGATTCAAGTGGTTAGGGACTCCAAAACACCCACAAATCCAAAATAAGTGAAATCGTTTCTGGGACTCGCCGGGTATTTTCGAAAATTTATTAAGAACTTTTTCACGAGGGCTAAGCCACTTATTGACCTTAAAAAAAATTCATCCTTTTCAATGGACATCAGATTGCGAGAGAGCCTTCGAAGATCTGAAGAACTGCTTATGCTCATCGCCAGTGTTGAGATATCCTGATTACAAAAATCAATTTGTTTTAACAACAGATCCTTCAAATGTAGGTCTCGGGGCCATCCTTTTTCAAGAAGGTCATCCCTGCTGTTACATTTCTAGGACACTCAGTAAACCTGAAATGAATTACGACACAACACAAAAAGAACTGTCGAACGCTTAAGGCAATACCCGTTAGGAAGAACACGTGAAGGAGGCGATGAAGAAGGAAATGCGAAAGAAGTTCCGGACATAAACACCGAACACGAACCTTTTGAAACGAACAGCGAAATGATGAAGTGGAGCCCATGCAGCTTAGATTCGCTGAACCCAATGTCGAAAGAGAAGTAGTTGAAGAATATCGGGCATGGAAAAGAAATCGACTCCCTAATAAATTTAAGACAAAACCTGTCGCTAACGGAAAAAACTGGATAAAAGTGAGCAAACAGAATCTGTTTTCCCATTTACGAATCCGAATCCCTGATTATCAGAAAGAAGACTGGATTAAACTGCTGTATAAGAATATCAAGGATTTCACTAACCGCAACAATTGGAAAACCTTCAAATCTTCAAATTTCACATGGAAGAGCCTCTCATAATAAACACTAAGAAAGTGCGGTTGCATGACATGCTCAACTTTCTTCTTCATAACAAAATTCCCAGAACATGCATTTTTTGTATGTGATCGACCAAACAAAGAGATAACGAGAGAAGACAAACAAACCTTTTGTCTGAAGCATATGGAGGCATCGGAGCAGGTCACTTTGAAGAAAATAAAACCATGAAGCAACTCAGGTAAATTATTTCTTGGTATAATATGGAGAATGAAGTCATCGACTTTATTAAGAAATGTGACATCTGTCAAAAAGAGAAGTTGAAATGCATTAGGTCAAAAATCGAAGCAGCGATTCCCGTTGTGCCAGTGGCACCTAACGATAACATTGCAATGGACATGTTTGGACCACTGCCTATAACGCAATCTGTACACGAGTATATACTCTCTATCCAAGATGATGTAACAAAGTATCTGGTTCTAATGCCGCTCAAAGAAACTAGCAGTGAGTCAATCATAACACAATTGATGGATCATTACATATACATATTTTCTTCTCCGAAACAGATTCTGACTGATCAAGGAGCAAACTGTGTATCAGAATTAGTCCCAAAATTCGGAAATCTGTTTAGAATTAGACACATAAAAACTATAACCCTTCACCCTCAGGTGAATGGAGCATTAGATAGAACCCATGCAATGGTGAAGGATTTTTTAAAAACCTTTATCGCCGATAATCAAACTGAATGGGACTTGAACCTCAACCTCACTTGTTTGGCTTATAATGTAACAGTTCATGAAAGCACTGATCTAACACCTTTCGAGATGACCTTCGGAAGAACAGCAAACTTGCCTTCGATTCTCCGCACAACCAGTTCTTTAAGCCATCAAGAACTCTTGGATATGCGGAAAAGACGGCATGAAGCCTATTTAGCAAAGGAAAAGGAATAAATCCAGAGGACGCAGAAGAGATTAAAGAAATTACAGGATTCAAATATTGTCATTTTAAATCCTAATTTCGGTGCCGCAGATCTTGTACTTGTCAATAACGAAACTAAAAGAAAGAAGTTAGATTCAGAATGGTTGGATCAAGCAACAGTAGTACGGCGTTCCAGCCAAACTAATTACGAAATTCTTTTCGAAAACAAATACCTCATAATTCATGCAAATCGTCTGAAACCATACTATCAATAAACTCATGTTTTCAGAATGCGGACTGCCTGGGTCATCCTTTCACTCATCTCCTCCATTTCCTGCCTCGTAGTGACTACACTCCATAATGTCACTATTTTTGCGGAAGATTTAGGCGACGCTAGATTGTATCACGAAAATTGGCACTTATATGTATCGGTCGACGTAGACAATGTCGACACTAGGTTTAATAACCTGATGGGGCACTATGAATCAACAGTTAACACGTGTTCAAATTGCACTGAACAATTTGAGTTGAGCCTAATCAGCGGTAGGATGAAGCAACTAGGTATTCAGCGTAGCCTATTATATAAGCTGTTTGGTGGAACACATAATAGAAAAAGAGAACTGATTAATGCAATAGGTAGTATATCTAAGACACTGATGGTGAATCACTTTTTGTACATAACCAAAAAAACTCCGAGCGGCTAAATTAAATGAGCACTCGAATAAATAATAACACAAAAAATTTGTTTATTTCAAATCAGATATTAGTCATGACTAATATGACACTAATATGGTAAACATGGCATATTACATCCGCAAATTTTAACACCAACATTGCTCATTGAATCTCTTGAAAATTTTGAGGATAAATTTAACGCAAAGTATGCTTTGCCACTCAAAGATGTAAATTATCAACATATTATTGACATATCTGAAATAAGCATTAGTTTGAATAATAAGAAATTATTGTACTGAGTTAAGATACCACTATTTGAAATTGACGAACATAAAATCCAACATTCAATCTCGATACCAAAGCAACATGGCAATCAATTCCTTATACCCGTCCCGAAGGAACAATTCATTTTTTTGAAAAATCCGAAAACCATGTACGTCCCTACGAATGTAAAAGAAATATTCAAGTACAAGTTACTCGAAAAAATCAAAATCTTTTAACGTTCTCATCCAACTTACTTGTTAGCTGATACACATAGTTGCTAAAACCAAATTATCCGTAATAGCATTAAAACACTAGATTTATCAACATGTGAAATATCCGTTCTCGAAATCGATTACCTAGTTTTTATTAGCTCAGCAGAAAGTCAGGGATATATTATAGTTCTTGAAAAATCTATCGACTTGACAACTAACTGCGAAAGAATAATTGAAGATATTAAAATCAGCGAGACATCACTTCTATCGTCAGAGAGCAATTGTACTTTAACTACCGAAGGTGCCATAGTTAAGTTGAAAAAAAGTAAAGAACTGAACAAACACATCTATTACACAAAAATATTTCTGTTCCGTATACCAGTAACGATCTAGATTTACTCAACGATTACTGAAACCACCACAGAAATTCTTATGTACTTAGGTTATGTTGCGTTTGTATTAATAACCTTATTCTCCATGTACAAATGCGGATTCTGCGATCTAGTACAAAAATGTCTACCGAAAGTCTGTCTCAACCTCATGAAAAAGCAGGAAAAAGGAAAAAATTCCGTGTCGTCATTCTCTACAAGCCTATATATAAAATAAATAATTTTGTGCCATTTAAAATTTCCGTCCAACGAAATGTTCGGGCAAATACTTTTACCCCTGTTCGCGTGCTAAGGTGGTTATAGCATTCGGCCCCTCAATTCGGCATCCACCGTCAAAATTTGGGATTTGGGCGTTATTTTTCATTGAAACCTTGACAGCAACAATAGAAAAGGCCTTTAAGTATTTTTTCAAGGCAGCTGAAAACAGCTGACGAGTCACGTCACTTAAGCGACCGCTGTGATTGGCTACATTGTAGCCCGGTCGAAATCGCCGCGGTTAAAAATGAAGAGAAACCTAAACGGGCAACCCGAACTTGGACCGGATCGTGCTGCGAGCTGAATGGTCGATGGTTCCAATCCTCACCGTAATCAGAACCGGGAACCGCTCGTCTAAATAGGGCTTGACAGTCGACGCGTAGAATAGCAGTGTATTACACTGCGAATACGTCGTAAAGATACATAGAGCATGGCATTCCATGAGACTGTGAATTTACCAATAACAGCGTATTTACCATTTTTCTGTGTGATTTAAATTGACGGAAAGTAGAAGTCCGTGATAAAGAGCGAAATTAGATGCAGTGTGTTATTGCCATTGATGGAGACGGTATCGGGCCTGATCGAAACCACCGCGGAAAACCCCAAACTCGCGAGCAGTCGGGTGAGCTTCAGCAAGCATGTAGGCAAGCGCCTAGGCCGGCAAACAAAGGACGCGTTATTGCGTCTTTTTTCACAGTTGCTTAAACGGTCTTTATAAAAGAATACATTTCTGAGTGTTCGGTTATTCTACCTACTCTTGTTTACAAAATAGTCCTCATTATATAAGAGGGTCTGTTTGTTTTTTGTGTGTGTGTTTTTTTCCATGGCGTTCGTTTTTTTACGCAAGAGTCTCGTTCATTCACGCAGCGTCTTGTAAATTCACTACGTATCATACGGGTCTATTAGTTTCCAACGTAGTACGATGTAAAATAACAGATTTTTTATTACAATGTATCACTGTCCCAATGCGAGATCTTTTTATAATATAGATACATAAACTGAAATGTTACTTTAATTAGGTTAGCTTTTAATGCAGACTAATTTAAAATTGAGAGAAAAAAATTGAAATGATAACAAAACGAAATATTTACTACTTTACTTTGTTATATCCGTAATAGTACATTAAGGAAAATAAATTATACCAACTGGACAATAGAATCAAAGAATAATACACCGTATAGAAAAGTATATTAGCGCGTATAATCTATAATATTTTTCTAATATATGAAGATGTTACCAAATATAATCTCTAGATGTTAAATTCTTGTAATCTTCAGGCATTAAATTGTAACATCTAAGATTTTTAAATATCCAGGCGTCTGTGTAGTCTCAGATGGTACGTCAAATCGCGGCGGGTGTTATATGCATCCGCTCGCATTGTAACAAGTAATAATTAGGTTATAAAATGATTATTAGAGCTAGATCATACCTGATGTAGATTTAGAAAATGCTTAAGTTTATATTATTTTTCATTACACATCACTGCCACTTGTACAAGTCCCGAAACGTATACTCCTTTACTTTTATTTTTGTAGTCTTATAATAGCAACTTTCCTGCTTATTGTGTGTTTAAAAAATTTTAATTTGTTTGCAGTTCTACTTCCGCGCTCGTGTATCAAAATTTTTTATAGGTTTATAAATACCTTCGCAAAAATTATTATGTTTTTTTGAGGTTATCTAATAGACCAGCATTCTAATATAGGTATTAGATTTTAAAATCTTGGATTATAGATTTTATGATCTCAGATTATAAAGTTTAATAATCCAAGATATTATACTGTAATATCTATTTCTTAATATCTATAGATTGTACCCAGCTGAAAATCCCTGCACAGGAACCTCAAAGGACCCTCTACACGTCCCTGTACATCAGGGCTCACTACTTCCAGCAGGTGCTGACTGCCACGACAAGTACATGACTGCCAACTTTCTTTTCTGTCATTTTTTTCTTCGTTTTCCAGGAATTGAGCGAAGGGTTACGGTCACGGTGAATTACGCCTCGGCGTAGTTCACACCGGGCGGTCTGAATTTTTTTGTACTCAAATTCAAAATACATTTTATTACAGAGGGAGGTATAATGACCGTGAAGGACTAGGAACCAGTCGAACGACAAGATTTATGAGGGCCTGTTTGACCTAGTCCCGCTGTACACAGACCCGCTGTACACGAACCTGCACACGAACCTGTACAGGTAATTTTGGTGGTTCCTGTGCAGCAATTTGGCGAAGGAAACGGCACATAATCCTGCATAGGAACCTGCACCGACAAAAGAACCTTCGAATGATCCCATACAGAAACGTGTATAAGATCCTTTACAGAAAGCCGTCAAAGGAACCTTTGGAAGGATCCTGTACAGAAACACGTATTGGGTCTTTTACAGAAAGCCATTGCGAAAACTGATGTCGCTTACAGCTATAAACTTGTCTTCCTCTTATTCCCTTGAAGAACCAAATCACTATCGAGAGAGCCAAGCCACCAGCTAACCCTCGCGGATTAGTTCATATGCAGGTTCATGTGCAGGATCCTGAACATGTTCCTGTACATGAAGCCACACTTTAATTGACTCTGTGAAGGAACCTGTATAGGAAAATTCGAAGGTTAGCTTGTGTGTAGGTTTCTTTGCAGGATCATGTACAGTTTCCTTCGCCAAATTTCTGCACAGGAACCGTCAAGATTACCAGTGCAGGTTTGTGTGCAGTTTCGTGTACAGGAACATGTGCAAGATCCTCCGAGGATCCTGTACAGGAATTTTCAGCTGGTTAGTTCGAATAATCTGGATTGCTCTCCCATAGTTAATAGCCCAAGATTATATCCGAAAACATATTTTTGACGACCGGATATAATCCATTTTTCTCAGTGTAGTATTTGGCCTATCTGCATTGTATAAAGTTTTACAGAATTTCCCTTTTGAGACAATTATGTAATATGAAGTCACAGTGACAACAGAAAACCAGCACTATGATCTAGTGGTTAGCAGGCTCACCCCTTAGGGACAGCGCTGGCAGAACGAGAGTTCGAGTCTCCGTGGATCCGTATACTGACTTTGAAAGAGGTAGGGTTTTGACGAAATCTCTAGTCATTTAACAGTGACTGTAAGAAAATTGCATAGCCAGGCATGCAATTGACATGCGATTGTTCAAATAATAGAAATTATTTTGCGAAATGTTGCGAAATCAACAAACACTAACTATCGAATAAAATCGTTGTACTAGTGAAGCAGAAAATGTGAATACAATACAAAAATGTGTTGTCCTTCAATTCAAAAGGGTCTGTGCACGCAAAATACAACGGGAAGGGCGATTTTTTCAATAGAGTAGTGATACTAATTGTAAAGAAGATGTTTTAATTGGCATTAGGGCCAACAATTTTTGTCGTTAAGGTTATGTGCATCAGTCCTACTTTATACAATTTAATTTACCTTGATCCCATTATATATGTATAAGTTCCAGAAAAAATATTCACCTTTGTTTTTTAATTATGCAGTTACTAATAGAGTGCATTTTAACGACGGATAGGGGTTGGAACTTAATGTAATTGATATAAATTTTACTTTTTGAAAACACAAAAATTTTTTTAATGTTATTCATAGAGTGGACGGCCTGCTCCGGTAAGGGCAAGGGGGGGGGGGAGGAATCTCGTTCGCATATTTTCGACATGACCATGGATGATTTATAAATTGTCTCGTGTCTCAGAATTTGTCTAAGCCTAAGCTGCATTCAGATTAGTAATTAATGACGAAATAATACATTATTTTTATTAATTTATTTGAATGAATAATGAGCTATTTATTTGATTAATTAATTAATCATTAATTAATTCTTCTCACACTGCGTGGGAAACTGTCCGAAGTTAATTTGGCAATTGACGCTGAATGAAATTGTATAAATTCAAGTTGTCGCCCGTAATTTGATAGTTTAAAGATGGTTGCACATATAAATATAAAATTACCTTCATTCTAATTGAACTTCAAATCATTTTTGTTTTGAATTATAACAAGAAATTTAATAAGTCTATTTCAATTTCGTAAGTAGAGAGTGCTCAAAAGCTTCGATTATTCAAGAAATAAAACATGTTCGTTATGACTGTTAAATTGTAATAAAATTTAAAGAGTTTTTTTTATGAAAAAAGGGTGAAAAAACAAGAAGTGAAATTATTGTTTCTCAAAATCGATAACTGGTATAAATTATTAAACAAATAAACGTTTGAATTGCCAGAAGAAATTGCTTGATTCTATTTCATTCTTCTACATCGAGAGTGCTTAAAAGCTTTGATATAGTAGAAATAAGACTAATTATTTAGATCTTACTGTGATACAAAAAATTGCATCTTGTTCACTACAATTACAAAACAATATCCCCTTATATATAATATAATATAATATACCCTTAGGTACAAATTTATTCAGTGCAAACTTGCTGAGTTTTACGGCTATGACCCTTCTTCAAAATTATAAGGTTCGTATTACTGAAACTGTCAAACTCGTGAAATATACTAGTTTCTTCTTCGATCGCAGTCCAGGAGGATCGATTCCGAATCACACAATCAAAATACTTCTATTTGAGGTCCAGACCAAGTCTCGAGAAGGAAAAAAATTACTGATGATAAGTTTGAAATTTCTTTTCGTTTGGTTCACGGAATGCACTTTATTATTAACTGCAAATTTTACAAACGAAAATAGAATTTTTTTTTTTAAATATGAATCATAATGGAATTTAGGTCAAATAAATTGTACAAGGTAGGACTAATTCACATAAGCTTAATGACAAATCCAGTGAGTCAGTCCAGGACGAAACATAAAAAATCTAATTTTTATTTTATTTGAACAAAAATATATCATTTGAAAATATTAATTGCAGAAAAAAATATATATAATCGATCATAATGCCGATTATAGAATCTGCTTTACAGTTATTATACTTGGGTCAAATAAAAACTTGTCAATAATCATACAGGCTTAATTAAAAGCTTGTACTTATATAATGAGTTAAACATTCTGAGCACGCACCCAATCCAAATCTGGAACTCTTCCGTTTGAGTGTTGGTGCTGAGTATTGCCGATTGTAAACTTTCTCCTTGTCTGTAAAAATTTAATATTTTTTATCATTGTAGAATTTACATAGCTTGGAGTAAATTGCTACACAAGAGATCATGCAAATGAGAATTTTTCAAGGATTTTTCGAATTCGGTTATATCGGTTATTTCCTGTTATTATACAATGGGAAATGAGGCGCATTATTTTCAACTAGATTAGCATAGTTTTTGCAATGAATAGAATAAATATTGTGCACATAAGCTGGTTTTTTTTCCTTCTCTCGTAAGGCTAACACATTTTGGTAATTTCTTCAAAACAACGTTGGGCGCAAAACTGCCCATGGGTGGCCATACGTGATTTTTTTACCTATGGAGTGTGAAATAACCCCCTCCCCCCACCACGCACCTCGCTCACCCTCACCCTTTCGCAGGAAGCAAATGAATTGTGTTATGTAGTTTGCAATTGTTTTTATTTATTAATTATAAAATATTTATATAAACTGATAACGTCATTGAGCTCTGCGGATAAGTGAATTACAATCTCAAGAAATAAAAATTTTTAAACCATTTTTTTTCAAAATGGTGTCTAGTTCTGGTCTATATTGGGCCACATTTCGTGAAATCTTGTCTGGAGAGTTAGTCCACTACAATGTATGGTACACTGGAGGCTGGATTTAATTGCGGTTTCGTGCATTGCTCCCAGTATTCTTGAAGCTAAATCGAGCCGCCACATAGCGTGTGTCGGTGAGTGATACAGGGTGATTAACTTTCACCGTATCGAGAACAATGCAACGAATTTTTAACTGCACTTAGAGCTGTGTGAACTAATTTTTCTAACTCGAAATCATCGTTGCCCAAAATGTTGTCAATTCACGAAAAAAATGTTGAACATAAAGAGAGGATCACGAATTTTTGAGATAAGAGAAGTGTTCAAAACAGTCACTGGTGCAGCACTAGGACCATGGGTGCCCTACAGTGCAATATATGTGATGAAAACTTAAACCAGGGCTCACCAGAAGTCAGTCTTTGAGTGACAAGAGTTTGAAGTCAACGCGCTTTACTTCAATTTAATGATTATTTTAATTGGAAGAGCTTAAAGTGTGAAAAATAATTATCTACGATCTGGATAGAGATTCTAGGCTAAACTCTAACTTGAAAGGGGCTTCTCGATTTAGCGGTTTCATCTTGAAAGTTGAACGGTCAATAAAAATTATTAATGTCTGAATTAAAAGCGTCGGTATAATTACGATTTTAATGAGTTTCAATACTGGCAAACTCGTATTGAAAAAATGTTCTCTCTCGGCATTTTCCTAAGGCCATGAAGGAGACTTTATAGGCTGAATGACGCTTTTGAAGATTTGTAATGTCTGAACTGTGCAGTGCAGTGTAGAGGAGATTCAGTCTACGCCTATGGCTTACGGGAGCTTGACCCTTTGATTTCACGGGATCTCTTTCACTCTTAAATTGGACAATACTGAGGAGGGACGTTTTTCCAATACGAGTTTTCCAGTATTTGAAATCATTAAGATCGTAATTATTCCGATGCTTTTAATTCAAACATTAATAATTTTTATTGACCGTTTAACTTTTGAGAAGAAACCGCTGAATCGAGAAGCTTGTTTTAGGCTAGAATTCAGCTTGATGTCTCTATACAGAGCCGGGATAATTATTTTTTACATTTTCAGCTCTACTAATTAAAATAATCAATAAATTGAAGTAAAACAAATTGCCATTTGTCAAGTACAGATCACTTCTCCTGCTCTTTCAAAACATTTTCTGTCAAATGAAAGACAACAAATTTTTGACGAAAATCAAACTGACATCGTTTTACAAGTATAATATTCAAGAATGTTTCTGTAGTTAACTCGATATTCTAAAATTTGGTCTCGCCGAATAATAAAGCTTCAAGGCCAGATGTTTGGACTTTTGAACCTGACTTTAGTCACAATAGCAGAACCCCATGACTCTGCGCAGACGTGCAGTTTCCACGCGCAACCTCCCCAATGTTATAGGGTTAGAACTGGTTAAAGTAAATTAAAATTTGGTAAAATGTTCATGAATAGAATTTCAATAAGTTTCATTATCTTCGTTATATCACTGCGAGAAATTAAAGAAAAGGTAGTAAAAAATCTGTTTATATTTTCAATTTCTGTCAGTCTTTAGAGATTCATCTTATTTTATCTTGATTTTTCCTTTCTCACATAAATTATTCGAGATATGAAGAATAGTGTTAGACAAATTTCTCCGCTCTATGGCTCCTTTAACTGATTAAGAGAAGAAATTGAAAAAATTCTTATAATTTTAAGCTAAAGTCGGGTTGAAAGGAACTTTCTTGCAAAACATGTTTATACTTTTTGTACATAAACTATGATTCAGATACAAAAATACGCGAAAGAAGTCTAATGCGTGTTGACATGATCTAATTAATTTAAGCGGGAAAATCTAAACGGCGCCAAGTCCAATTAGCCAAATTTAACATTAGAAACAAAACGCTTCTTAAACGAAATAATTTACAAGCAATTGACTAAATTATTATTTCATGGATCAGCTCAATAACCATTGCAGGAACAATGCATGGCACTATGTGTAATAATTTTATGTAAATGGCAGAGGAGAAATAAAGTGTGGAAAGGCAAATGGAGTTGACAGCAAAAATGGCAATTGGGCACAAAAGTGAAAAAACATAGTGTCAAATGAAATTCACAATTCAAAAAATAATTAAAATTCTTCTTCGGAGCTGATGTCTTGCTTTACCAATACCAAGAGAGTTTGATTGAAAAGAAGATTCCAGTTCTGAGAAAATATTGTACGGGGGTGATCATGTCGGGCTGATACTTTTCTTCATCCTGTCCGAGTCGAATTGAGACATTGATAAAAAATGAAATACTCAACTGAAATGTTAACTGATGGTTCATCCCTAAGACGTTAAGTTATTGAATACAAGTAAAGAAGGTTTGGTACAAAAAAAAATCATTCAGTTCCGAAAAAAGTAAGTTTCAGTTTTGAGGTTGATATTTCATCCATTCTGATAAGCGTCTGAAAACTGTGACAAAGAGTGAAATTTCATTTTTTTTAAGTGGTGGCACGTCCCTGAGATCTCAAATTGAAGAACACGGAAAAAAAGTTTTATCGAGAAAAGTTATCGGTTCCGAGGAAATCATATTTCAATCAGACGGTATCATAGTGTGACAGACAATCTTTCGCTTCCAGGTATTGATGAATAATGAAACTTACACTTTTTGTTGTTGAACTATGAAGATATTCAAATATATGCCTCTCGTGGAAATCCACTCCCTTCTCCTCATCTTCTCGCTTATTCTCACTCTACACTTCATAAAACTATTCATTATCTTCCACACGTCCCCCTCTGTCTTAACACTTTCCAACTCCTCTTCAAGATCTTGGTCCTTTTCCTGTTCTTTCTCCTCACTCATCAATCTAAGCCCCTTCCTCATGTCTATGTATCCCTCTCTTTTCGCAGTCCCCTATTTCCACTACTTCTGCTACCTTTTCACCTTCCTTTTCATCTCTCTACATTCCCTATCCCCCTAAGGCCTCACCATTTCTTGCTTCTCTTTTCTAAATACCTTCTTTTGCACACTCTCTTTTACTTTTTCTTTCAAATCCGCCCATATCTCTCCCGCCGAGTCCCCTTCAAAACGTACCATCCCTAACTGCTCCTGATACATCTCTATCGGCATCTTTGTCCAGCTCACCCTCTCCTCCATCGACAATTCATCCTCACCCCTCCTTCCACTGCTCTCCTCCCTCATGAATAACCCTAATGTTTGATGGTCTGATTCTACCCTTTTTCTACTGCGAATCACTCTGTCTCCATCCACCTTTGCAAATTCATGACTACATGTCTATCACCGATACCTCTACCTTACTCACATGTGTATTCTTCCTTTTCGCCCCTTCTTACCATACCATTTGCCACCGCCCAGCCTCATTCCTCTATCCATTACCTTAAAATCTTCCCCTCCTTGTTTATTACCTTATCCTTCGATTTCTTTCGAAACCGTCTCCTTTCCTATACAGGCCCCCTTCCATCTTCATCCTCGTATTGAATCGCCCCCCCCCCCCCCCCGTATTACCATACATTATTTTCGTGACCAGTCAGAGGGGTGCCTTCCTACACCACGAGGTGTTAAAGAGAGGTAGCTGTTGGACCCACATTATTTCTGTGACCACTCAGAGGGTTGCCTCCCCACCCCACAAGACGTTGGAAAGGGTTAGGTGTTTGGCCAACATTATTTCTGTGACCGGTCCAAGGGTGGCCTTCCCGCCCCCACGAGACTACTGAAAGTGGTTTGTCCAACATTATTTCTGTGATCAGTCAAAGGGGTGCCTTTCCGCCCCCACGTAACGTTGGAAAGGGGTATAGGTGTTTTTCAAGCTCTTTGGCTGAACTCTGCTTAAATTCTTTTTGGGGTAAATTTGGGCAGCGTCAAAATATGCCGGAAATGAAGTTCCTAGTACTCAAGACGAATTGGTAAACATTATCGAGAATCCAGATAAAATTCGGAATAATATCTTGCCCGTCGACCATGAAAATATTCATGCTTCCTGGGTTTATAAAGATGAAGCCGTGACCCCTTCTCCTATCACAAATGTAGTTGTAGCTGCATATACGACAGCACACGTGCGCTTGAAGTGACGTGGGTATTTAAAAAAATTAGATCGCCGCGTACTCTATTTTGATACGGTCTCTGTGATTTTTACCAGTCATAATGAGCCTAATAAGTATTACCCAGCTACAGGTTTTTTATTGAGCGATTTGACAGGTGAGCTTCAAGCTTATGGTTCTAGGAGTTTCATTGGAACTTTAGTCCCAGCTGTTCCTAAATTCTATGCTTATGAAGTATGTAACTTATAAAGTTATATAAAGTTGCTTATAAAAATATTTGCTTATAAATATTTTTAATTGCTTATAAAGTTGCTTATATATAAAGTTGCTTATAAAGTATGTAAGTAAGTAACGGCCAAGAAAATTATGTGTGTCATATAAAACCTATTACTCTAAACTACAAAAACTCTCAATTTATAAACTGCAACTCTATCTGCGTTCTTGTAGTTAATAAAGCGGCTCCGATTACATTGAATCACAGAGCCATTCGTAGAACAGCATATCACGATCCAGTAACAAAAAATGAACATAAAATCTGTCGACCAGTTAACACGAAAAGGAGACGAAAAGGAGATAAATATTTACCATTATATGTAAATTAAAAGGTTTGTCTGATGAATCATCAAGATTCAATATGGAAACGCGTTGGAAGCAGCCGTTCCGATCGCTCATATGCGATCCAACAGGCTGTGGTACAACATTCTTTGTAAAAAAGTTTCTGTGAAATCGCGATGTAATTATCGACGATTTAATGAGAGAATTATCAAATAAAACAATTGTAGATCTTTTCACTAAAGGAAGCCATCATGAAAACCTCAGTGTATTTTTCATTTCTCGAAATCTTTTCCACCAAGGACACGGTCAAAGAGACATTTCTCTGACTGCAAACTATATAGTCACATTTGAAAATTCAGTGAAGGCTATAAAGGGAGGACACAGTGATAGTCGAATACCAGTTATGCATTTGTAATGACGTCGAAAGGTTACAAGTCAATTGGCAAGAAAAACGCCATAGTTTTACATGCCCTGTGTCATCTAAACTCGGATCGACGGCAAGCAATACTGAAAACATCTGACGTAAAGCTCACTAAATGTACTTGTAAGTTTGCCTTGAATATCCTATTGGCAAATGTTCCTCTAAAAGATTGACAAACACTAAAGCTGGAAAAAAACATAGAGACACGTTAACGAAAGTTAGTCAAAACTCGTTGGCACTTGGAAAAACAAGAAAAAACCCAGATAACAAAATGTCCGCCTGTGGCTGGTGTATGGGCCGGTACGCGGTCCGAATGACAGGACTGCTGTGAGGCACCTGAGTAGCTGAATGTGTCCGCTATTGCTGGCTATTAAGATCGTCTGACAGTGCGGCATCTAACATGCCGGCCACTTGTCAGCCATATTCAAGCCGTTGTGCACGCACGTCGGTCTCCTGCACATTTACCGACCATGCGATGCTTTATAGCAGGCACACGGTCGACGTTCATCGGGCAGGTTATGGTCCAGACACGTTTGTTATCTGGGAATGTATCGTTCAAAAAGGTGGATTTCTACCTCTCTCATTTGTTCCAATCATTAATGATCTGCATTCCAATTGATTCAAGTCCTCATCGCAAAACCTTCAATAATATGTAGCATACAAGAAAAATGGTTCGAATTCCCAGCGAACGGGTCGAAAACATTAATCAACAAATGCAAACGATAAATCATGCATCTATACTTAGCAATAATAATTCAGCGATTATACCACCGATACCTGGTGCAACTGCAAAGGTACCTGGAAAAAATCTCGGCAGATTGGATTCTGAAATGAGTCGAATCTTATTCTTACCTTTTCCATGTGATGAACGTGAAAGGTGGAGAGATTGCAGTCAGATGTTGAAAAAATGTATATTATTTATTGACGAAAATAGAAAATTAACCACTGAGATAATAGATCATATTGACAATACAGATAATGATCCACTTGAGTTTTTACCAGTGAAGGATATTATAGCTAATGTACCCAAACCATTCCGTTCCAAATGTACTTTATTGATCAATCATTTAACAAAACCTGATTTCGCCGACAGGATTAAATGGGATAAATATGCTTCAGTGATTATTGACGGGAGACCTATTGAGCATTCAAATATTACGGACCTGGTTAACGATGCATTAAGGTTTAGAAAAAGTTCTAATCCTCCTGGCATAAGTCACTTTGCCCGTATCCTTCAAGAGATTGGTACCCCGCGAGAACTCGTGAAAAATCAAGAATTTTTGATTCCTGCTAAACAAATACAACATGATACCAATAGCCGATCACTCTTGAATCAAGAATCTCTCATAAGAGACGATGAAATAGCTGAGGATGGAGCAAGGTCTGATAGAATCCTAAAGATTTTTGTAAAGAAAAGAGGCAAACAGGTTCAGTAATGATAACAAAGTGGCAATATTTTATTCTAAAATGAAACTGCTTGAAGAAATATACTACAATCCAAGTCATCCTGCTTCTTATAGCGGTATAGAAAAAATAACTGGCGCTGCACGAAAGAGAGAGAGTATTACGTACTCAAGTGTTTGATTAGTCAAAATCCCAGAATGAATTCACTATACACCGACTTATTCGACGAAAATTTCAGAGAGCTCATTATACGGTTTCCAATCTTGATGAGGTTTGGGAGTGTGATTTAATCGACATGCAAAGTTTGTCCACTCATAACGATAATCACCGTTATATTTTAGTAATGATTGATGTTTTAAGTAAAGGGTCTAGCCGGATAAGACAGTCAAATCTGCCTTGTAGGGAACCTCTATAACTAAATACAACCTCATATTCGGCATGTGTAGAAACACCTTTTCCTAGATTTTCAAACCCCTAGATCCCAATGGGGCAAGATGGGACACCTTTGAGTGCTGGCGAGTCTTTTTGCAATATTTCGGTCAATTTTTGAGCTAGGAAAAAGAAAAAAGAAGCAAATTGTAGGTTTTGCAAGACCTATAAACCTATGAAGCCGAAACAAATTGTGGCGCGAAATTCAAATTTTTGCCGCCATTTGAAAACTTAAAAAATTTTGGTATCGAAAAACAAGACCGACTCCTCGCTAAAAAAAATATGTGATGTATTTTTAGCTCAAAAATTCTGATGATTTTTTTCAGATTTTTAAAAGTGGTGGAACGACCCAAAAAAAAAACCGCGTTTTTCGCCTCTAGCTCTTTCTACATAATTCCTAAAACAGAACCAACCACGCCATCGTATTCTACGCCAAAAAACACATCGAAAACGTGTATTAATTTTTTGAAAATTATTTTTGGCAGTCCTTCAAAAATTCAGCAAATAAAAACGATCGGCTGGGCTCACGATATTAAAAATTATTGCCATTTCAGAAAAATTATTTTCGAAAAAGTAATACACATTTTCGATGTCTTTTTTGCGTAGAGTACAATGGCGAAATCGGTTTTATCGCAGGATCTATTTAGAAGGAGCTAGAGACGAAAGACGGTGTTTTTCAGTAGTCTTTCGCCCCTAGCTCTTTCTACATAATTTCTACGATGAAACCAACCACGCCATCGTATTTTACGCACAAAATTACATCAAAAACATGTATTATTTTTTTGGAAATAAATATAGGTAGACCTTAATGACTGATGATTTTTAACGTCATTTTTGCAATAAGGAAATCTAAATTTATGAACTTCTAGTAGCCCTTCTAGTAGCCCTTCTAAATAGCCATAGTCCCTTGAGGGTCAGGTGACTGAGCGGGAGGCTTATCGTTTTATTTATTGTCACTGTGAGTCGGGTCGAATGATCTTACCTGCTCAATTTCTGAAGGTCTATTAAAATTACTTTAGCAAAACAAATACATACTTCCTGATATATTTTTTCTATAAGAATTCGATGGCGCAATCGGATATGTCGTAATATTTTTCTATAAAGCGTTAGTGTCCAAAAACCGAACTTTTCTGCAGTTTTTCGCTTCTGACGCTTTCTGGATAATTTTTATGATGAAACTGATTGCGTCATTGTATTCTACGTTGAGTTTCCTTTGCAATTGGAAGAAGTAAAAATATGGAATGTCTGCACTGCATGTGAGCCCAGCCGATCGTTTTTATTTGCTGAATTTTTGAAGGGCTGCCAAAAATTATTTTCAGAAAATTATTACCCACATTTTTTAAAAATCTGAAAAAAAATCACAGGAATTTTTGAGCCAAAAATACATAACATATATTTTTTTTGGACGCTAACGCTTTATAGAAAAATATTACAATGAATCCGACATGCGCAATCGAATTCTACTCACAGTGACAATAAATGAAACGATAAGCCTCCCGCTCAGTCACCTGATCCGCAGGGGAGTATGGCTTTTTGGGAGGGCTCTGTAACACAGTTCATACATTTAGATTTCCTTGTTATAAAAATGGCGTTAAAAATCATCAGTCATTAAGGTCTACCAACATTTATTTCCAACAAAATAATACACGTTTTTGATGTATTTTTGTACGTAAAATACGCTGGCGTGATTGGTTTCATCGTAGGAATTATATAGGAACAGCTAGGAGCGAAAGACCACTCAAAAACACCGCTTTTCGTCTCTAGCTCCTTCTAAATAGATCCTACGATAAAACTTACTGCGCCATTGTACTCTACGTAAAAAAATACATCAAAAACGTGTATCACTTTTTTGAAAATAATTTTTGTGAAATGACAATAATTTTTAATATTGTTAGCCGAGCAGTTCGTTTTTATTTGCTGAATTTTTAAAGGGCTGCCAAAAATTATTTTCAAAAAATTAATACCCGTTTTCGATGTATTTTTTTGCGTAGAATACGTAGGATTTATGTAGAAAGATCTAGAGGCAAAAAACCCCAATTTTAGTGGTTTTTATTTTTTTTTGAGGTCGTTCCACCACTTTTAAAAATCTGAAAGAAATCACAAGAATTTTTGAGCCCAAAATACATAACATATTCTTTTTTAGCAAGGAGTCGCTCTTTGTTCTTTTTCTTTTTTTTTCTTTTTCCTAGCTCAAAAATTGAGCAAGATATTGCAAAAAAACTCGCCAGCACTCACAGGTGTCCCATCTTGCCCCATGGGGATCTAGGGGTCTGAAAATCTAGGAAAAGAGGTTTCTATACATGCCGAATATGAGGTATTTAGTCATAGAGGTTCCCTACAAGGCAGATTTGACTATCGTATCCGGCTAGACCCTTTGTCTGGGTTGAACCTCTTCGAAATAAAACTGCATTGGAGGTGAATTAGAACGTGATCAATCTGATTGTGAGTGTTACCATCCGGTGATCTCCAGGTGGCCTTATGTATATTTTTATGCTTGAAATATGTGCTTTTGACAACGAGGTTCTTTGAAGCTGCAAAGTTTATTACTCTAGTTCCATTATCATTACTGACGTCATGCAAACTTTCTGATCCTATTGTAGGCCTATACATCGGTTCTTTTCCAATTTTCGCGTTGAAATCTCCCAATACTATTTTTGCGTCAAAAGTTGAGAACTTGTCAAAAACCTGCTCGATTGTTTCGTAAAAGAGATCTTTAGTGTCTTCGTCTTTGTCCTCGGTGGGGCAGTGCACGTTGATTAATACCTGTTTGCTGAAAATACCCTTCAGTACAATGTATGATAACCGATCGTTAATGAATTGCATGTCGACAACCGCTTGCGAAATTCGTTTATTAATAAGAAAACCGGTCCCCAGTGTGCGCCCCTTAGCTCCCCCGAAGTAAAAAGTATAGTTATCCTTAGAAATTGACCCGAAATCTCCCGACCAGCAGGTTTCTTAAAGTGCTATTAAGTCAGTTCTGTAATCATTTGCTATCTTAATGAGTTCGCTAAATCCGCCAGTATATAGACTACGCACGTTTAGAGTTCCCACCCTTAGATCTTTAACTGTAGTTTTTTGTTTTTGCAAGTTAGCCATGGTAGTTTCAAGATAATCCGCACGTTAGGATCCTATTCCGATCGTAGGTGAGTCCACTGTCCCAGGAGTGATAACCCCCATACCTCCCTAGGTCTAAGTATGGGAGCTTTCCGACCCTGACAAGGACCATGTCAACTTGTCGTCAGACACATTACAGTTTCATCCTCGTATCCTAACGTCCCCCTGCAAGGCAGCGCACCAATACTGGCATCAGTACCCCTTTGGCCCTATACAGGCGAATCATTCCACACATCCCTTGCGGGCAGTGTCATCGCTGCGGTGTCCAATGGGCAGCAGGATTTTTTCCTTACAAGATTTTTAGTTTTGGTTCGGGTAGTGTTTCTAGGTGGATACAAGCTGCACCTCGGCCTGCCAGGACCCACCCATTGCGTATGAACGCAACTGGTGGGTCCCCCCAAGCCATGGTCATCATGTTTTCTACCAGTGCTAGGCCAACATCTTAGGCTGGGCTCACCACACCCACGACTGGTTCCTATCGGCTGTCCGCGACTGCTTATTCTTGTATTCGCAGCTAACCTGAGGGGCTGTTCAGCCTAACGGGCCGTTCCTCTATCCGCAACCCGAGGACGCGCTGCGTAGTGGTGACAGGAACCCACCGAGCAGAGGAGAGGAAGGAGAGCACCGAGCAAGGAGAGGACATATATTAATTAAAAATAAGCAAATTGAAACTTCTTGGTTCTGAAAAATTATCGGAATTGCAAGTCTTTCTCCACTACAGAAGAGTTGATAAAGGTTCTTGGTGACTAGGAGGTTTCAAATTGAAAATTTTAAAATATACAAAAATAAATTCCTTATATTTTTGCAGTGCTATTTTCAATCCAATTTTACTTTGTAATTACTTCACCATCTTCGATTTCGAAAATTCAATTAATTATGCAAATTAAGTTGTACTCAGCCAAGTTTTTCAAATTTTTACATGAAAATTTAGTCAGTTACAAGATTTTTTAGTAGGTATGTAATTCACTGAAAATCAATATTCTTGTTAACACTGTAAAAATACTATCACTTCAGAGCTAATTCCAGGCACTGAAATACGACCAAAAAACCTGTCTCTTGACATACTAAAATGAAACCACTCGTGGGATTCCAGAGTCGTTTTTCTACATTGAAAATAATAACACCATGAAGTTATCATGTATCAAAAAAGGACTCGAAAAATACAATACAGAAAAAAAAAAGATCTCTGGTTTTTACAGAGAATATTTAATAATATTTTAAACATTTTCCACTAATAACTATGAGTATTTATTCTCACCATTTTGTGACAGCATAATACTTTCATGGACGTAGCAAAAGGCATTTTTTTATTCATAAATTAACAACATAGGAATTTTAGGAGTGCTTAGACAAAAGAAAGTCCGAATCTCAATGTGTATTTTCGATTTTTTTTGTTCTGCCTGGACTAATATGACGAGAGTTTTTTAGACGGAAAGTCCTTGTTTTTAGTGGTAATGTTGATACACTGCAATTGGCCTTTCTATATGTATTGTGCTTCAAACCTTCCTTGCCACTCTGCAATAGTAAATTTTGTATTACAAAATAAACGGGAAGGTTGTTAATAAAATTTCCTTTCATATAAATCTTTGTGAGAATTTCAGAACTTTCCAGGTATGAAAATGGAATGTGCGTTATTTTCAATACTTTTCACGTGTAAATTATATGGAAACAATCAAATATTTATAAAGCAGACCGTTATATCTTGTAGTCTTGAGAAATAAGAATATTCTCTTCTTTTTTAGTTCTGAACTTTTTTTAAATAAAAGATTTGGATAAAGCAACCATTTTTACATAATAATTGAAACTTTTGTTACCGTATTGTTAAGAGTATAGGAAATATGATTTTTTGTTCTTTTGGTAAAAATATCTATTCTTCTACTGAGGAGCCGTGTATGAATTACGTGAAGAAATTAATTACTTCACAATAATTATTAATCGGAAAATTCCCGTAATGGGGTATTATATGTCTAATTTTTCCCCTTACATTAACAATGTTAGAATTGCAAGAGCCCGCACTGTTGGAGAATATTCTTCTTTCCACGTGTAGGTTAATAAATATCAATTTTGTCGTATAAGTACGTCCAAATTATACAAATAATTTTAAAAGTTGAAACCCTCAAGTATATTGTATATAATATTGTACTGGAGAAGTAAGAGAAGAAATGTGTTTCTCATTTATTGTTTCGTTATTTAATATTATAAGATTTTGTTATTGTTGTACTTTTAATGTTTTTGAATGTTGTGTGAGAATCGCAATTTTAATTTTTGTAAAGTGTTTGAATGAAACAATTTCTTCACTTGAGCGGTCGAATTCAAACTTGCCAAACACTCGAAAACGCTAAAAGCTTCACCTCGGGTCTCAAGGAATGGGAATTTTCAAATTCACAAAATTAATTTTTCAGCTATAGGCTTCAGTAAGTGATTAAAACATAAATAATCACAACTCGTACAAATTTTATTGAAACTGTTTGAAATTGAGTACAAATACAAAGTATACTCAGCGAATGCCTGCAAAATAATAAAAAGTTGAAAATGACATTTTGTTTAATAATATCCAATTGAAAATTATGGCCGGTCGGTAACCACATTCACCTAATTTCGGAGACAAAAAGTATCGAGGCCACTTCAGACTAAGAACAACGTCCAGCAAGAAAGTTTTTCTATATAGTGCAAAGAAAATACCTGGAATATTTTAAATAAATGCATCAAAAATTAACTGTAATATGTTTTTTGAAAATAGTACGAGAGTCGGGTGAGTTATTGGATCCGAGACCTCAACTGTACCTAAGATCATGATAGAATGTTTTTTACATTCTCATCTAGAAAAGGTATTAGATTTGTATAAAATTAGACCCCCCCGGTTTTTGTCAAACGTCCACGTTTTGAGACCCCCTGGACCCAAAAAACAGGTTTTTACTAATGTGTCTGTCTGTATGTATGTGTGTATGTGGGTGGTGATGTTTGTAGATTTTTAGTCTGTTAGCACGATAACTTTCGAAAAAATTGACAGATTGGATTGGGCTTTGGTATACTCTTCAAGTATCCCAAAATGAAGTTCAAGTTCATTAGCCAGCTATTTTTGATGAAAATTCAAAAAGTTAGACCATTTTGAAAAATTTTGAGACCATTTTTTTTTAAATTTGAAAATTATATTTGCGGCTGTTCATAGTACTCAGAAATTCGAACAATTTTTTCTCCTGACATTTTTCAATAAAATGAAAATTTTCAGAGTTATAGCATTTTCAAAATCCAAAAAAAAGAAACGAAAATTAACATGCGATTTGCGCGTAAATTCGCACGATGCGAAAAAAAGTCAAGAGAGAAAAAATGTTTCTTTTTGCACGCCCTGCAAGATTATCATTACGACTTTTTGAATTTTCTTCAAAAATCGAAAATTCACATTTTTATTGCACAAAAAATAATTAAAAATCCAAAAATGCAATTTTACGGCCAAACTGTGCAACATACGACGAATGATGATTGAACAAAGTTTGTGTGTAAAAAAAAGATCTACAAATTTGTTATTGAACACTTTTTGATAGGATGTGCAGTTTTTGTTTCATTCGTAAGAAATTACATTGACAGTGAAATACATTCTCATCAGAGAAGGTATTAGATTTGTGTAAAATTTGCCCCCCC
>CAKNXH010055384.1:35377-46466 GCA_932178445.1 Andricus quercusramuli
CCCCCCCCCCCCCCCCCCCCGTTTTTGTCAAATGTCCACGTTTTGAGACCATCTGAAACCAAAAAACAGGTTTTCGTGAATGTGTCTTTCTGTCTGTATGTATGTATGTGTGTATGAGGGTGTGTATGTATGTAGATTTTTAGTCTGTTAGCACGATAACTTTCGAAAGAATTGACAGACTGGTTTGGGCTTCTGTATACTCTTCAAGTATCCTAAAATGAAGGTCAAGTTCGTTAGCCAGCCATTTTGGATGAAAATTCAAAAAGTGAGCGCTTTTTCAAAATTGTTGAGACCACTTTTTTCCAAATCTATTAATTCTATGTACGTATATTAGTAGTACTCAAAAAGATAAACAATTTATCCTTATGCATTTTTTTGATCAAACAAAAATTACTGGAGTTATAGCATTTACAAAATTCCAAAAAACAAATGAAAATTAACATTTTAAGCCAAACAACACACGATAAGAAAAACATTCAAGGGAAGAAAAATGTTTCTTTTTGAACATTCTACAATACTGTTATAAGACTTTTCTCTATTTTTTGAAAAATCGAAAATTCAAATTTTTATCGCAAAAAAATCAAAAATTCCATTTTGCGGTCAAAGTATACAGAATATGAAAAAAAAACAAGGAATACAAAATTGTTTATGTAAAAAAGATCTGCAAATTTGTTATTGATCACTTTTTGATAAAATGCGTTTCTTTTGTTGTATTCGTAAAAAATAGCATTAAAAATAGAAAAATTAAATCTTTGGAAAAACGACACAAGCTATGCAAAAATTAATAGGCAAAAGTTGCTCACACAAGAAAGAGCTATACAAATTTGTCATACATAATTTTTTTAAAGAATTGTATTTTTTCTTTTAATCATAAATAATCGCATTAAAAATAAAAAAATTAAATTTTTGGAAAAACCACACAAGAGACGGGAAAAATTGAGAAAAAAGTTGTTCAACCAAAAATGATCTACAAATTTTTTATAAACTTTGATTATGAAAATTTTCATAGAAACACTTTACGCTAGGATGCGTATTTTTGGTTCAAATTGTACAAAATAACATTGGAAATAAACAAATTGAATATATCGAAAAACGACACAAGTTGCAATAAACTGTTTAATAACAAATTTTTTTTTTATAGGTCGCGCACTTTTTACATTCTCATTCTAATGAGAAGGTATTGGTTTTATGGAAAATTTGACTTGGTCGGTTTTCATCAAATCTCCACGTTTTGAGACCCCCTGAGCTAGAAATAAAGGTTTTCACCAAGGTGTCTGTCTGTAGTCTGTCTGTCTGTAGGCACGATAACTTTCGAAAAAAATAATCAGATTGGGTTGTGCTTTGGCACACTTCTTTAGGGCTTAAAAAGAAAGAACAAGTTCATTAACCAGCTAATTTTGATCAAAATTCAAAAAGTGAGCGCATTTTGAAAATTTTTGAGACCATTTTTTTCAAAATTCAAAAATTCTATGTACGGTTATTCATAGTACTCCAAAACTCAAATAATTTATCTTAATGACTTTTTCGGATGAAAAAAAATTACCAGAGTTCTAGCATTTTCAAAATTACAAAAAACAAACGTAAATGAACATTTCATGCCGAAAAACGCACGATATGAAAAAAAGTCAAGAGGAGAAAAATTTTTCTTTTTGAACACCCGACAATATTTTTGTGACAACTTTTCGAATTTTTTGAAAAATCAAAAATCCAAATTTTGATCACACAAAAAAATAATGAAAAATCAATAATTTCATTTTGCTGTCAAACTATGCAAGATACGACCAAAGATGAATGGAACAAAATTATGCACCCAAAAAAGATCTCCAAATTTGTTACTATTCACTTTTTGATATGATGCGTAGTTTTTGTTTTATTCGTAAAAGACAGCATTGGAAATAGTAAAATTAAATTTTTAGACGAATAACGCAAGCTACGAGAAAAATGACGGAGACAAAATTTGTTCATCCAAAGAAGAGGTACAAATTTGTTATGAATCATGTTCTGATAGGATGCGTAGTTTTTGTTTTATTCGTGATTTTTTCATTTCTATCATACGGTGCACAGAACCGAGCTTGGAACGCAAGGTTGAACTTATTTCCAAATCACATATCGAGCGCGAAGCGCGAGTGTCTGGATGAGAATGTGTTCCTTAAGGTCGATAGAACCTTGAGTAAATAAATTTCCATTTCATTCTAAAATAAAAACAAATTTAACAATCACTTCACATGTAGAGAATTTGATAATTTTATAATATTTGCAAATGAGCTTTTTTCCATCAAAGTCGAACACGAAGTTCAAAAATCTAGAGAAACCGAGCGTAAAGCGCGATGTAAATACGTCCGAGCGCGTAGCGCGAGGTGTATACATAATCGAGCGCGAAGCGCGAGATAAATATATGATCGAGCGCGAAGCGCGAGATCCAACAGTCGCGCGCCCTAGGCGCGCTCAAACTTGCGAGCGAAGCGAGACGCGCGCGATGAGAATGTGCCCGCGAAGCGGACAGATTTTTTATTTATAAGTTTAAGAAAAAGTTTTACCTACATTATTAAGATTTTTTCCACGAGTGCAGAAAGATTAGTATGAGAGTAGAGAATGTGTAAGTACAAAATCAAATAATGTAAAAAATGCCCATACATTTTATTATAATTCTAAGAAAATAATTATTGTATGCGAAGGATATTATTTGTACATTTTTATTTCTCTATTTATTAATAAGTTCACGTGCTTGTTATGGTTACAACTGAAAAAAAATAATATTCAATAAATTCTCACATATTGTAATAATAATGAATAATTTATTGATCATTCTAAGAAAAGAATTAGTCATCTGGGCCAATCAAAAAATTTCTAATGGGGTCGTTTAAAAAAAAAAAGTTATTTTTTTCCAATTTTAACTTGAAATATCAAAACACAAAGTTTCAAATGAAAAACGTATCAATGGATATTTCCATTCACGAAAATATTGGAAGAAAGTTAATAGCCAAAATATAGTTCGGAATGACCAATCCAGGTATAAGGGTTCTAAATTTTTTGCAGTTCGACTTATGTACACCGTACACTCTCTTCACCTACCCCACTCACACACGTTAAGCGTAAAAGCACTGGTTCGTGGCACTAGCGCCTCCGCGTTGCTGGTTCCCTAACTAAGCCTTCCCCTGCCGTCTCGCTCCCCTTAGCGTGCTTCAAGCTCCCCATTGCATTGTCGCCTCTGCAACAACAAATGGACCTAATGATCTTTCATACGTGTCAGAAAATTCAGCCGAGGATACTGTACGCTTATCAGAAAAGTATGAAAAGTCTCTACATTCTACAAGTACTTCGTCTAACAGAAGCACGGACAACCAGTGTATTTCCAGCCGATCAGATTCCAAAGCATTGGACAAAATCAGCTACGATTGTTGCTAATACAGATGGACACCAACAGCCTGGAAGCCACTGGGTCGCCATGTACGTCGGAAACTATGGACCAGCTACCTACTTTGACAGCTACGGGCTTCCGCCTCTTGTACCTGACTATCTTCTTCGTTCACGGGGAAATTGTACTTTTTACAGATGGAATGCAAAAAGATTACAGAATGAGACTTCGAATGTATTTGGCCAGTACTGTATTATGTTTCTTCATTACATGTGTCATAATTATCCTTTGTCTGAGTTTAATGATTTGTTTACGGATGATTTAGAGAAAAATGATAGTATAGCTCAGGCCTGCCCAAGCTGGGGAAAACTGCTCATTCACCACATGTTCGAGTTCCACCACCACGTCCCTCTTCACAGGTCAAGGGGCTTGCGGGGTGGTCGCTCTCGTGAAGTTGAATGACTAGAGGTCGGTGGTGGTGTTAAATTCCCATCTGGCAAATGAGCAGTTTTCCCCAGCTTGGGCAGGCCTGGTATAGCTCATAAAAAAGGGATAAAGAACCACCGCACAGTGGCCCAAATCGGGAATTCACCATTGAAAATCACCTACAGCCTACCATTCTCAACCGATTTCAAATTTTTTTTAAAGTGATCAGCGATAGTTGCCCAAGGGCGTCTACGTAATTAGATTTTTTAAATTTTTGTCATTTTAAATTTTTTGTATAAATAAACAACTAGGGACCAGAACCGGAATCCGGAATCTGGAACCAGAACTTGAAATCTTCTTTTCTTCTCTTCCTCAAGAATATGTGACAGGAATCAGAAAAAAATGAAGGAGACGTGGGGAAAAGAAATGTTTTATGTGAAAGTAGAACAAAAACCTAATATCTGGCAAATTTTTCTAAATGCTGTTACTATGCCATCAAGCGAGCGAGACTGCAAACCAAGTCGAGGCAAAACCAAACCGTCGACAAAAAAGCTGAATACTTATGTGGATGAAGCAAGGATCGCAACATGTTACGAAATCGAAGTAGAAGGGGAACTTAGGGAGTGCATTTTCGAAACGGTTTTAATCAACCTGGCTTTTGCTTTGATTCTTACAGACTATAAGATCAAAACGTCGTGTAATTTATCAGTAAGAAATGATAAAAAATATTAAGGTAAAAAATTCCAACAAAAAACCTCTTTCATGGCTGAAACCTTGAAGTTAGGTGAAAACGCTAAAACATTGCCACGGAATAAGTTCTCGTGGAAATGTAAGCAATGGAGTGAAGTCTTATAAGTCGTTTTTCAAATAATGATTGTTCATAACAATAGCAAATTTTGTTTTATGTCAATATATTGAGTACAGGTTTTATTCTTTAGATGAAAGGAAATGATTCTGCAGAAAAAAAATGTTCTATGCACAGGCATGCCAAATGAATAAATTTGGTTATTAAAATGTTCCTAGAATGACAGATGTTCTTCGATGGCAGCATATTGTATCAAAATTGGACTTTCGACATGAAAAGAAATGATTATGCAGAGTTGAAACATTTTCTACCATACAGATTCCCAATAAGTGAATTTGTTCATAAGAATTGTTTATAATACTGAAATATATTATTAGATATCAATATCTTGTATACAAGTTTTATCATTAGGATAAAAGGAAATTACAGAAGTAATGTACTCAAATTCGGAAAATGCAGTAGACATTAATTATATTCAATTATTTCTTTATATCAATTAAAAAAACCAGGAAATTCAACTGCAATTGAAGCTTACAGTCAACGAAATTTAAATGAATAACTTCACGTCTTTTTGAGCAAATATTAATAACAGGGACCAACCAATAGATAACTAGTGGATAGCACAAATGAAACAAATTCCATCTCTTAAGTTATATAATATATTAATGAAGAATTTTATTTTAAAAAGGTGCACCACTCTACTAAATTATGATCTTTCATAAGTAATTAGAAAAATACTTAAATCCATTGAGATTTGTAGACTTGGTTGATTTTTGTCAAAAAAAGCATATTTCCTCACTGTAGCGCGGCCTTTGCGGTTTAGGATACTTCTTTTGGAAAACAAAAAAAATTGCACCGAAAATCTACTAAAGAAATTTCACTGTGCCTTTCCCTTTATACAGTGAGGCCAAATTCATAGTGGTCATAGTCACAAGTGCAAAAGAGATGCTCTTATGCACCATCTACTAGTGTCTCACTTGCGCTCACGCTTCTCTATGACTACTATGAAGTTGATCTTGCGGTATAAGGTCTTATATGTAAAGTTTTTGAAGAAAGACATTATAGATAATTACTTACCTTGTTTTGTATCTTGTCGATGCACTATGGATGCGGGAGCCGACATAGTGCGCTTGTATGGCCACTTGGTACCAAAACTTGAGCTTAATGTTTTAAGAGAATTGTTGCCACCTCCATCTGATTGCGAAAGAGCTTCATGAGCTCTATGTAATTTTTTCACCAAAATTTCACTGTTAAGATCCGTGTTCCTAAGGTCTGCAAATAAATTGCGATCACCAGTTTTAGCATTTATAATGAAATAATAACATAAGAACATAATTTGCATGGATCATTTCTGTTGGACTTGGACAAATGACGTAACCTCCTACAACTAACGCGGTAAGAGTCCGGCCCTCAGGTTGTTTGTCACGCTTGATTAAACACATCTGGCCTCTGGGCCCCGCGGTTCCTCTCATCAGGGAATTTCCGAGCGGCTTCAATTCTCGGAGCGCACAAATTCAGTTTACGGCAATTCAGGTTTCAGTGTGTCAGCATTTGTATTCGTATCCATTTGCAAAAAGTCCCTAGGGCTAATAAGCCCTCTAACTTTAGGTTCAAATGCGTAAGAACTAAATATTTATGCAACAAATGATAATACAAAATAAAGGTCCAAACACAAGTGAAGACTGTACCTTTTGAGGCCGATCTAGGCTGATCATTAATTTAAATTATATTTTATTATTATATAATGTCGATTATATCATATATAATATAATCGACTACTTAATTTGGTCATCATACTCAGAATAAGGACATCCAGTTGCTGAAAAGGATGCAGCAACGGTCTAATAAAATACCCACTGATATGAAGGATCTACCAGTGGAGGAGAGTCCGGCCCGGATGAAGTAGTTTATATTAGAAAGTTGCAGAGATTATGAAAGGAGGAAGTGGGTGATGGAGGGGGGGGGGGGGAATTAAGAAACTTTACATCTTTAATTAGACTACCCTCGGAAATCGTCGAGAAACTTATTTAAAAACCCGTTGAGAGGCTCATTAAATTCCGCGTCAAGGGACCTTTTATGTATGTATTTTTTACTTTTCGAAAAGAATAGAACATGTGATGTTTAAGAAATTTCTTTAGAATGTTGTACCTAGACTTTAACTTCTGGCAAAACCCAGGAAAATTGTAGCAAAAAACTCAAATCCATACCACACCGTCTTCAAAACCTTATCTTTCATTTAATCCTATAAAACTTTAAAAATCTTGATGGGTGCTCAAGATATGAATAAAAATGTACATGCGTGTCTGCGTCGAGTTTCGATTTCAGTCCTTTTCAACAAGTATCCCAAGTCACAGCACGAGTTTAAATTAAGGACAAAATCTAGGAAATTGTCGTCGGTCATCGCTGTCGTGACAGAATCTCTCGCCAACTGAAATATGACATCTAAAACTTGGACATTTTCAGTCGTATCTGGAAAGTTCTTAAAGATTTCTCAAGTTTCGTTGGCCTAAATTGAAGATAATACATCATAAACTGTGTTGTATGAATTTCAGATTTTTGCTACAACTTTCCTAGCTTTCCCCAGAATTTGGAGTCGAGGTACACAATTCGATAAATTCTTGCATTTTTTTAGAACTTCTCAAGTCGTCTCTTCTCTTCAAAAAGTCTAAAATATTCTTCTTAAAGGTCACGCGATGCAGAATTTAATAATCTTCCTAACAGTCTTTTAGAAAAGTTTCTCGCTCGTTTTTTGAAGGAGAAATCACATTTAAAAGTCAGCAGTGATTTTTAATACTACTCGCGCTGGTCGTACCGACAATTTCCGGTGGTAGTGTATAGCTGCAACTCTTCTTGGCTGAAAAACATCTTTACAAGAAACACGAATCCACATTTCAGGGAACATAGTTTGAAGCTCTGAAGGAAATTTTCTTGTACTCAGGGCAGATGCAATTTAATACACTCTGGGCTATTTGATTGAAGGCTGAAGGCTGTATTATTTGGCGACAATCGTTATGTGAGTTAAAGTAATTATAGTGATAAAAGAAAGTCGCGATTTATTAGTGAAGGCCGTTGTCCAGCATAGGTCAATTCATAAAAGAAGAATTAACTCTTCAATTGAAAGTTCATGCCAAACCAGATTTCAGTCAACCTAGGCGTCCAGCTGTAGCCCTGCGTCCAAAAATAGTAGCTGGAATAGAGAGATTAAAGAGTTCCCGAATACTGTCTCCAATCGAATATAGTGAGTGAAGAACACCTGGAGTTTATTCAATTAAAAGCGATGGATCTCTTCGTCTATGCGGAGATTATCAAGCCATCCTAAATCCACCCTTAGAAATTATTCATTTCTCAATGCCGCGCATACAAAGTATTCCAGACACGTAACGAGGTCCAGCTTTTTGCAATAAACTTGATATGGTTGAAGCATGTCAACAAATACTACTTTCGGAACATTTTTAGAATAATGTTATTATCAGTACATACGTGGAGTTGTTGAGATATCATAGACTGCCTTATAATGTTTCAACGGGACCTGGATCATTCCAAAAATTATGACAACTTTACTTTTAGGCATTCCGGGAGTGGTGGTTTTCATTGATGTCCTGAATCCTGTCTTTGATGTGTCAAGAGAAAGAAATTTGAATGAACTCCACAAAACATAAAAGCATTTGAAAAAGTGAAATTAGAATTTACATCTGACAAAATTCTAGTTCACTTTGGTACAGACTATAATATCAAAACGTCGTGTAATTCATCAGTAAGAAATTATAAAAAATATTTAGGTAAAAAATTACAACAAAAAACCTCTTTCATGGCTGAAACCTTGAAGTTAGGTGAAAGCGCTAAAATATTGCCACGGAATAAGTTCTCATGGAAATATAAGCAATGGAGTGAAGTCTTATAAGTGGTTTTTCAAATAATGATTGTTCATAACAATAGCAAATTTTGTTTCATGTCAATATATTGAGTGCAGGTTTTATTTTTTAGATGAAAGGAAATGATTCTGCCTGGAAAATTTCCGCAATCCAAATCTGACATCAATCTGATGATCTTTTTATACGATATTTACGATTTTGAGGTTTTAGCCGCCATATTGAATCCGCCATTTGGATTTCTCAAAATCTGACATCGGATTCGTGTTCAGCAACCTCAAAACCTACCGAAAACCAAATTTTGCATCAATCTGACGATGACGAAATTTTAGTCGCCATCTTGGTTCCGCCATATTGAATTTCATCAACCTACCACACTAATTTTTTGAGGACGTAAATTGGCAAAGGTTTACGACCTTAATCAATGAAATCGAACGATGATCCTTTTTTTACAAGCTTTTTGATTTGAACTTTCGATTTTTTCGTGGTTTCTCGCGCCGTATTGGGCCGCCATATTGAAATGTTCGAAAAGGCCACATGAGTCCATAAAGTGGAGTCAAAAAGGAACATTTTAAGCTATCGATGACTGAAATCAATCCATATAAATTTTGCGCACAGCTCTGTTCCGTTTGACAAAGAACGTCCCATATATATATAATTAAAAAAAAAAAACTAAACAACCACCGCAGGGTACCACTAAGAGCAACTGCCATCTAAAAAGAAAATGTCAATAGCCCCCAGTAGAACCGCGGTAAAATACACCTATGGCCACGTCTCACATCCGTGATCACAGGTGGTCACAGGGCACGACGAAATCACAACGACAAAATCACAACGACAGGCCGGCGAAACCCTCGTGTGTCTTGAGGACACGAAGCGACCCAAGGATGACAGCTTTCTGCATCCATCTCGCAAGTGCCTTGGCGTATATTTAGCACGCGGTTATGGCTTTAAGGTTACGAACCAGTGATAATTTCGCACCTCCGAGAGCACCTATCACAAGGACAATTACTCGTACCGAATATTTTAGGTACAGTCGTTGCAGCTCTCTTTTAAGGTCTTGATACCTCTCCTCTTTTTCTTTCTGCTTTGCAGTGATGTTGTATTCGGACGGAGCCGAGAATTCGATCACGAATATAGTTCGTTTCTCGAAGTCTTGGAGAACAATGTCAGGCCTCGAGTGCGCAACGGAGACTGCTGCCCGAAAATCGTAGTTCCAGAAAATCTGGCGCTTCTCGTTTCGGACAATTGAGTCTATATCCCTTGGAGCGTTCGGCAGGGCAGTGTCGCGACTGACACCGTAAGAGCGACAAAGGTGGTAATAAAGTACTCTTGGGGCCGCATTATGTCTATCTATAGAAATACGTTGTTCCTGCGTGGGTCGGACACCCCGATAGTATGTGTTCTAGGTACTCAGCGAGTGCATGAGACCCTCTGCACCTATCACTGTGAACTTCGTGACATAAAATGTGGGCGCGGTATGCTATGGTGGAGATTACACCGTCCTGGCATGCGAATATAAAGCCATCTGTACCTGAATTGAGCCCTGACGATTTGAGGAAAGCAAAAGTTTGCTCCTTCGACAAGGACTGTTTTTCTACATTTCTGTGAAAGTTTCGTGCATTTGCTTGCCGAGTAGCTCACTTCTGATGTTAAAATTCAGGCCAAGGGTCTCGGCAGCTTGCTCCGCGGCTTTGTAAAGGAACGCTCCTTCGCCAATCATCTCGTGGTTTTTGACCGTCTTTAGGAGAGGATCGCTGGATTCGCAGCGATGTAAGCTGTACTTCAAACAATTCGGCTATGAAGACACTGGAGATTCAGAAGTCCGCGTCTGCCTTGACGGCGTGAAATGTATAATCGCGGAACTGACGAATTGATATGCAAGCTTTCATGCATATGCATGATCTTATGCGTGGTAACATCAAGGGCCTTAAGCTCGTTCTTCGTCCATTGAACCACCCCAAACAAGTAGAGTAGAACCGGGACGGCAAACATGTCAGTCGCAGATACCTTGTTCAACGCCGACAGATTGGAAGACCAAATCTGTCGAAGAAGATGCTTGTATCTGCTCCGGAGAGACTCCTTCACTGATCTTACGTCCTGAATGCGGCTTTGAGGCACGCCCAGGTATGTATAGTAGGGTGGAGCGAAAAAATAAAAAGTCGGCTAGTTTATAAGTTTTACTAAAACTTATAAACTATATGTATAAGTACAATTTTTATGTTAAACAATGTTTTTCGTGGTAAAACTACCTGTATATTACGTTTGGGAAAGTCTAGTATGCTGTTTTTGATGTGTTGCCCAGCCCAAATGAGACCATATTATAAGCTAAGAAAGGATTTTACCATTTTCATTAGTCATTTCTAGTATTACATTTGTAGAGCTCTCGGCTCACAGAATTTGAAGATTCAGTGACTCAGAGCTCACCACGTGAAGGTGGCTGTACTCCAAGTTCCTCCCACAACATGCACCCAACCTACCACCCATTAGCATAGTGTGAGTTAACAATTGTTAACGCGCATTTTCAAAACAGTGAAATTTTAATATCATAAATATTTAAAAAAATAATTTATAAAAATTTAATTTCAAAAATATTTAACTGATAACTCCATCTGGTCTGAAAGGACGTTAACA
>CAKNXH010055385.1:2485-34540 GCA_932178445.1 Andricus quercusramuli
ATATTTCGCAAATAATTCCAAATATTTCAGAAAGATTACAATGATTTTCCAAAGATTTGGAATATTTTAAAAGGTTTCAAATATTTCACAAAGATTTCAATGATTTCTTGAAGATTATCATATATTTCGCAAATGTTTTTGAATATTAAAGATTTGAATTATTTTACAAAAATTTCAGATAGATTTCAAAGAGTGCACAAAGATTTCAATGATTTCCCAAAGATTTCAATAATTTCACAAATATTACCAAATATTTTCAAAATATTTTAAATATTTTTCAAATAATTTCAAATATCTCAGAAAGCTTACAATGATTTTCCAAAAATTTCAAAGATTTTGCAAGGTTTCAAATATTTCAAAAAGATTTCAATTATTTCACAATAGTTTCAAATAGATTTTAAAAAGCGCACAAAGATTTCAATGATTTCCCACAGATTTCAATATTTCACAAATATTACCAAATATAGCAGGAAATTTTAAATATTTTGCAAATAATTCCAAATATTTGAGAAAGATTACAATAATTTCCCAAAGATTTTAAAGATTTTACAAGTTTTCAAATATTTCACGAAGATTTCAATGATTTCATAAATATTATCAAATATTTCACAAATATTACCAAATATTTCGCAAGTATTTCCAAATATTCCAGAAAGATTAAAATTATTTTACCAAAATTTCAGCTAGATTTCAAAGAGTGCGCAAAGATTTCAATGGTTTCGTAAAGTCTTCACAAAGATTTCAATAATTTCATAAATATTATCAAAAGTTTGAAAAATATTTCAAATATTTCGTCAAGATTTCCAAAAGTTTCACAAAGATTTCAAATATTCCGGAAAGATTTCAGATAGATTTTAAAGATTGCAAAAAGATTCCAATGATTTCCCAAAGACTTCAATAATTTCACAAATATTACCTATTATTTCAAATATTTCGCGAATATTTCCAAATATTTCAGAAAGATTACAATGATTTTCGAAAGATTTCAAAGATTTTATAAGGTTTCAAATCTTTCGCAAAGATTTCAAGTAGATCTTTGAAAAAAATTGAAAAGATCCGATGATATTTTTTGCGTTTTTTCTGCAAATTGTTTGTTGTACATAAAATACTACTTTATACTGATACTCAGATGTTTGAATAAATTGTTTAAACAATTAATTATTGTTTTGAGCCATTTTTTCTTATAATTGAGTTAAAAAGTTGCGCTTTTTTTCAAAAATTGTTCACTTTTTGTCCATTTTTGTCCATTTACGTGCCAGGAAGTTGTTGTCTTATTTAAAATGTTTTACTTTCCTTTGTCTTTTGAGTTATGAACAAATAATAAATAAACATTAGAGAGAATCATACTTTAGACAATCTCTTTCTTTTCAGCGAATATATTTTTCTGAAAGAAAACAGATATCTTAAATATGGGGAATCTCCAGGGTATTTCCAAAGTAGAAGCCCCCCTTCCATCCTGCACGGAGAAAAATAGATATTAGAACAGAATATATGGATATTACCGGATAATATCTTAGCGATTTAACTATGGGACAGAAATCTAGATATTGAAGCAGAGCATCTGTAGATATTAGAAAGAAGATTTTGCCTAGCAATATCCAAGATATTAAACAAAATAATCCAAGATACTGAACCCAAATATAACGAGATATTAAAAATTACTATGTAAGATATTTAACTAAAATATCCGAGATATTGAAAATTAATATCTCTGACATTAAAGTTATTTCTTTAAAATTATTTTACAAATGAAATAAAATATGGGAGAAAGAACCGGATATTACAAAAATATAACATAATATAATACTGGGTATTTCTTCTAACTTGAGACATCAAATTATCTCAAAAATACGCATCCTATGAAAAAAATCTCCGTAATAGAAACTTATTATTTTCGAGGGGGAAAAGCGACTTTGAAAAAATGAACCCCCCCCCCCAGGAGACAGGAGTGGAGGTAACTTTGTAATTACAAATGGGAATCCCTGCCTCCTGGTAGGGTGGGGGCCCTAATTTTCTCAAAGTTTAAAAAAACACCCAGTATACAGATGTCTATTCTTTATATTATGTTATATTTTATTAATTCTGAATCAAGAAAAACAAAAATAATATCAGGACATCACAGCTATATATTCTTAATTGATAATTATACATAAACTGTAAATGTCATCAAGAAAAACGCAAATTGAAATCTTAATTTATAATTGTGAACAAATTATAGCTAAGAAAGTATTTCTTAGTAAACAAGACCAGAGAATGAATATTCCCCAATATTTATTTGACCGAAAATCGTGAAACCAATATTTTACATTATTTTTATTGTTTTCAAACAATATTGTGCATAATTCTTATTTTACCGAATGACTATTTACAGAATATTTGTTTTGCCGAATGAGTATTGGTTTCTTATTTAAATTTCTGATTGGCTGATTTGAATTTTGAGCAACTATTTTTTTGCGGTTGCTATTTTCTTGTCAGAAATTAAATTTCTGTTACATGTTGCTTCGTAAGAATTAAAATTATGACAAATAATGATGCGGAAGATTAAAAATTGTGATAAATCAAAATCCGGAAACAGAAAAATGTAGCAAATGGTTTTTCATTTGGTGAAATGAAAGCTATACTGAATCGAAATTTGAAAAAATAAAAATGAGGCGAATAAAGGATAAAATAAAAATTATGGCAAACTGAAATTTTGAAAAACAACAAGTATGCAAAACACTAATGCGGAAAATATAAAAATTATATATTCGCAAGAACAAAAATGAGACAAATTTACAATTCGGATAAATAAAAATTAGAGTAAATTTTTTCGATCATATACATTTCGGTAAAATAAACACTAAATAAAATAAAATGTGAGAAATATTCATGAGCATCCTATACATATTGTGCCCCACTTTTCATTATAACGTATGTTTTTCCGTTGTTGTGTTTATACATGAGAACTGGACGATAAGTCCACAAGTCCAACTATTTCACAAACTGTTTTTTAGCAGTTTTAACTACATGATGGGCATAAAAATGCTCACAAAATTCTATAGATTTATAAACGTCGAAAAAAAACATAACATCGTTGTTTTTATAAGATATTAAAATTTTTTGTATTTTCGCAAACACTGGGAAATCGTCCCTCACGTTAATAATAACTGTAAATTCGATTTTATACTGATTGTGAGTATTAAAAACTGTTACAAAATCAGCCGATAGAAAGTGATTTGTTTGACGATTAATCGCATGAAATAATGCATCAGAAGTTTTTCCGCTAAACTCTTCAAAACGTCCACTTGCAAATCCAGGATCAAATCGTTTGTTTGACAGTGATAAACAGTAGATAAAAACAGTGATCAAATTTTGGAAATTCGTGTTTAAAAATTAGTTGCATAAGTGGCAATGCATTTGAATGCAAACTTCTAAAAGACTTAAATACTATAATATAATATGTAATAATATAACTGACATAATATCAATAAGTTAGATCAGTCTTGCATGTTGGATTTTAATCCAGAATGCTGTCGTTGTCATTGCAAGTAACGTACTTACGACTATACTATTTTCGGAATATGTAGTACTTGGAAATAGTTGAATATCAAATGAGCCTTCAACCTACAAAGTGCAGGTAAATAATTGTGTGCGCCAGCATTTATTGTTGAGGAAGTTTGAATGCACTATGCACCTTCTTTTGCTTCTTTCTTCCATTCCACAAAATTTCTCTATTAGAGTAAAAATTAATACAATCAATACAGATCCCTGCAGAAAATTTCCTCAACTACATTATAGGGACCAAAATGCTTTGAATATTGGACTATGGACTAGGACAAAGTGAAAATGCTCAAATAAATCGAATCGCTAAAGCTAGGACAAAAAGATTTGTAATCTGGCATCTGAAATAAATCGAAAGTAAAAAAATCTGAATTAAATAAAAAAAATTAAAATCGGCTAATATCTTCTGTTTAATTTGTTTACTTGAAAATTAAAATATTTGTAAAATAAAAAAGAATGTTCCTGTTGGTTCAAAAATTATGGTGAATTTTTTAGACGTACAGTTTTTTCTAGTAAACAATAGTGAAAAATTAGAAATTCTATTACATTTTTTGGCTAATTTAGAATTTCTTGAACATGTGTAAAAAATATGTATACATTTTGAAAAAAGTTATGTGAAACCGAAAAATTTTTTCAGCTTGAAGCAAAGAAACCAATTATCATTTTCCTCTTTCGGAAAAAACATTTTTCATGCTTCATGAATTTTAGGATTTTGAATTTGTTTCATGATTTTGTACAGTTTTAAACAACACGAGTTTTTTTCATTGAAGCTGAATAATATCATATTTCTTTGATCCAAGCTGAAGAAATTTCTGCTTCGACATGTTCAACTTTTCCCAAAAAAGTGTACATTTCACTCAATCTAAAAAAAAAAACACTTTTTTTTGGACATGTTTTAAAAATTGTAAAACAAGCAAATTGCTTTTTCAATTTCTATTTATATTTTGAAGTTTAAAAAAAGAAAGAACATAAGATATAAACCCATTTCAAGAATTTGTTTCCTTACTTTTTTCAGATATCAACCAACACATTTTGTTCCTCAGATCAAAAAGATTCGATTAATTTTAGCATTTTTACTCCTTTCTATAGTATGAATAAAATAAAAATTGAAAGTTATTAATACTTTATATGTAGTAGTTGAATCAGGGTGTCTAGCGGTTCTTAAAAAAACATTACCAGGACTTTCCCGGGTTTTCCTGAAGAATGAAAAAAATAAATTTTTCCCGGTACCTTTTCTACAGTGAAAAACTTCTATTCAAGAAACATAGTAAAAATTGTAGATCAAGGGGAAATAAAAAAAAGTGTCATATAAGAATTTAGTAAACTCTTTTTGATTAGAATTGGTTGAAATTTGACTGTGTTATCGAATTTTGAACTGATTTAGCTGAAGCAGTACTCACTTTTGACGGTAAAAAACATCAAATTGATCAAAAACCCTAGCTAAAAGGCGACTGCAAAAATACATTTTCGATATCCCACGAATTTTCCCTGATTTCTCCCTGATGGCTCCATGATCAATTTTTCATATTCCCTGACCAGTATTATTCAAAGATCAGAAATTGACTCTAACCAAAAACAGTTGAATTTATCAACTGAATAATTGAATTTTCTTAAAAATAGTTTAATTTTTAACATAAAAAGATTAATTCTCCATCCAACACAACGAATTTTCTGTATAAATAGACAAAATAATTTAATTTTTAACAAATTAATTGAATGATTAAACAAATAGTTGAATTTCCCACCCACGAAAATAAATTCTCAAAGAGGATTACAAATTTGCAACTAAAAAGTTTAATTTTCTAACAAAAAAGATAAATTTTCAACAAAATATATATTTTTTCAAATAAATAATAGACTTATTAACTAAAAAAGATCAATTTTCATTAAAAAAGTAAATTTTCAACATAAAAGTTACATTTTCAACCAAAAAGATGGAATTTCAAACAAAAAATTAATTTTTAAGGAAACTGTTGCAGTCAAAAGAGGAAATTCGACCCAAAAAGAATTATATTCTATAAATCAAGCAGAACGAAACGATGAAGTTTCAACTAAGAAAATTAATTGCCTACAAAGAAAAAAGAATTTTCAACAAAATACATCATTTTTCAAATAAATAGTTTAATTTTCAAATGAAAAAGATAAATTTTCGCTGAAAAAGTACAATTGCAACAAAACAGTTAAATTTCTGGCCAAAAAGATGATTTTCTGATAAAATAGTTGCAATAGTTGCATTACTGAATAAAAAATTGAATTTTCTAGAAGAAAATTTAATTTTTAGCAAAAAAGGTGAATTTTAAATCTAAAAGGACGCATTTTCTGTACAAATAGATGAATTTTCAACAAAAACGGTTTAATTTTCAAACAAAAAGCATGGCTTCTTGAAAAAATATTTGAATTGCAACAAAATAGTTGAATTTTTAACGAAATACTGAAATGTTTTACCTACAAAAATTAATTTCCAACTAAACAGTGGAATTTTGAAAGAAATATCAAGCTTTAACCGAAACAGTTGAATTTTCAAGACGATAAGTTGAATTTTCAACAAGAAGATAAATTCTGAACGAAAAATGAAATATTCGCTATTTCATAGAAAAGAAAATAATTTTCAACAAAATAGATAAATTCTCAACGAGCGATAATTTTTTAACTAAATCTATTAAACTGCAACCAACAAAATGAATTTTTAACAAAGTAGGTGATTTTTCAACCAAAAAATACCAATTTCCAACCCAGAAGTCGAATTTTCTATAAAACATTTGAATTTTAAATCGGCGAATATTAATTTTATACCAAAAAGCCGAAATTTTCACAAAATAATTCAATTTTTAACCAAAGAGGTAAGTTTTTAATCAAAATAATGAATCTTCAACCAAGAAAAAATGTCAACAAAGTAGTTCCACTTTTAACCCAAAAGTTAAATTTTTTTACAACAAAATTTCCTGACTTTCCCGGATTTCCAGGTTTTCCCTGACCTACAGCTACACTGCAAAAATAATGTGGCATAACTCAGTCCAAATTCAAACAATTCTAATAAATAAAAGTTCATTACACGTGGAATTGAAATTACTTTCAATATTTTAATAGCAAAAAATTATTTGAATCGACAATTTTCAATGGAATCGTTGTTAAAATTTTAAAATAATCAGATATCACTGAGAAACTTAAAAATATATTCGATTATAGCTTCTTGATTACCACGGAGATAAAATAAGAAATCTGTTGTTAAAAAGGTGTATTTTTCTACTTTTGAACAAAACTAAACAATTAGAAATTAAATGAAAACCACCGAAAAACGGTTCAACATTTTTTTCGTTCAGCAGGAAGCAAGTTCGAAAACCTATTTTTTATCTAATGGAATAAAAATTCCAGGACCTTGAGAAAAATTCATAGACTTTTCCAGGTTTTCCCCGGTTTTTTCAGGTAAAAAATAATTCGAGGATTTTTCCAGGATTGCAAGGATTTTCAGGTCGCTAGACACCCTGGTTAAATGTTGTCCAATTTTGAAATTAGAAAACCCATGTTAAATAAAATTAATTTTATAAGAAGAAGCTTCAAGGCTTATAGTCAAAAACTATCAGATTAGAAGTATTTAATATTTTTGTAATTCATAAACAAAGGATCATTAAACATTACGAATCTGAAATTTAAATCTTCAAAATTCAAAAGATTTAAAATGAAGCTTTGCGAATCGTTTAATATATAAGGTTTCTAAATTGAAATATTATGGTTTTTTTGGAAGTTTGCAGTTTTTAAATGTCCAACTATTGAGGCGTTCAATTTGAATGATCTCTCTGGATTATTATTTTAAACAAAATTGTTCACTTGCGAAAGCTACTAATTTGAAAATTGTACACATTTCAATAAATTTATTTGAAAATCGTTTAATTTTAAACTTTTAAACGCAAATTTGGGATTTTTTTATTTTATAATTTGTTAATTAACCATTTCCAAGAGTATTTGATAAAAACTCTCGTTCTTCAATGTTTTATAGATGTTTTATTATAACCTTTGAGTTTGGAAAAGCACATTTTATAGTTAATGCGCATAATGAGAAAAGAGTAAATAAAATTAGATGTAATTTCTCATAGTTCAATATTAATTGCCCAACTGAGGAAAATTAAAGATTAAGTGTAGAAAATAGATCGATTTTCCACCTCACACTTTAAAACACGGACTACATAAAGTGTATCATCGCATTACCAGAGATCTCTGGCATTACCTAAAATTCCTGGACCTGGTGTATTATTATTAGGAAAATTAAAGAACTTACTTCAAAATTGGTTCTGTGGTATAAAGCTCGGCTGCAACGTCTGCTTGATAATACTGCTATCAATCAGTACTGAGTATAAATTTTATAAACGTTACTTTGAACAAAATTCCAGACTTGTCCTGTGCTTGGATAATTGGCAGTTGAAGTGTAGAACAACTTAAAACATCTAGAGCTTGTACGACCGTTTCCATTTTGGCCATTTTGACCGTTTCCATCAATATATACGTACATCGCTGTCAAATTGTGCAAGTCGTATCCGACAGCCAACATGAACGGCTGAAATTGAGGAATTCACAATTTTAATGTTTTTAACTAAGTAATTGAATTTTTAGAGGTTTGAACAATCAATTAACATTTTCAGGGCATTGCAAATTAAAAACTCTAAAATTGTAACGATTCCAAACTCAGAAATTGAAATTGAAAAATTTGTGAACTGCAACATGTCAAAGATTTCGTTTTTAAATCATCCCGAGTAAGAGAAAAATGTAAATTTTTATTATTCGCATTTATTAAATTATATCAGTCTTGATAAATTTTATCTGTTTTCCCCAGTAACAAAATTCGTTTCAGGCTAACGGAAAGAAATGAAAAAGAAGTTATAAATACTTATATTTATAAATTCCTATATTTTTCAAGTATACTTAGATTTCTCTATAAAAATTGGTTATACATATGTAACAACGAAGTGTGTATAGGTTCCCCGAAAAAAATTGTGGTATGCTCTTGGATTTCGGTGAACCTAGCCAACTTTTTCCAGTTTCCCTAGGCCCCCCGAAAATATTTGTTCTACGCTCACCGAATTTAAGTGAATCTAGACGCGATCATTTACAATAGTAGGTATTTTGTCTTGATTTTATGAACAATAAATTGTTCGAATTTGAGGTTATGTCTGACGTTTGAAAAAAGTTCAATTTCAAAGATTTGTGCAGAAAAGAATAATAAACAATTGCAGAACAAAAGAAAAATAAAACTTACCTTCGACGAATGTTTTATCACAGATTCTTCGCAATTCCAATATTCTAAATACCTTGCGTACGTCCATGGCTTTACTGCACAAAAACAGACGCGACCGGCCGGCGATAACAAGCGACATGTACGTACGCACGCTCGCAGTATGCAAAATCTGGGATATTTAACTTTAATATCTCAGATTTTATACTTTTAGTATAAGCAGATATTGCCCTTTAATGTCTTGTATATTGAATAGTAGATATTAGATATTGTGTCTTAATATCTATATCTTACGGTTTAATATCAACATTTTTAATATCCACTTTTCAATATCCATTTTTCTCCGTGTGGAAATTCCCTGGAGATTCTGTGGAGAATTCCTGATATCCATGTAAACAATCTGAAGGATGTTTACTGACCTAGTCCTCCCACCTACTCCTAATCATTATCATTATTCCTAATTATAACTACTTGAAAAAATATTATTTTTGAGGTTCTCTTACTATTTTTTTGTAACTAAACAGTCAAAGCAAAACTGAAGATTTCAGAAAAAAGCAACTTTCTAGCATTACTCTAAGAAAAGATAGTTATAAACAATAAGAAATTGTTCGAATGAGCATGTTTGTTAACTTTCATTAAATATTACTTACATATCTTGCATAGTTCGACCGAAAAATGGAATTTTTGATTTTTTGTCGTGCGATGAAAATTTGAATTTTTGATTTGTCGTGAAATTCGAAAAGTTGTTATGACAATGTAGGGTGTTCAAAAAGCAAGGTTTTCTCTTCTTGACTTTTTTCTTATCGTGCGTTTTTTGGCTCAAGATATTCATTTTCGTTTGTGTTTTGGAATTTTGTAAATGCTATAACTCCAGTAATTTTTGCTTTATCGCAAATGGTCATTGTGATAAATGTTTTGTCTTTTTCAGTACTATGAACACCCGTAAATAGAATTGAAAATTTTTAAAAAAACATGGTCTTAACAATTTTAGAAAAGCGCTCACTTTTTGAATCTCCATCTAAAATGGCTTGCTAACAAGCTTGACCTTCATTTTAGGATACTTGAAGAGTATACCAAAGCCCAATCGAATCTGTCAATTCTTTCGAAAGTTATCGTGCTGACAGACTAAAAATCAACATACATACACACATGCATACATACACACATTCAGACAGACACAGTAAAGAAAACCTGTTTTTTGGGTTCAGACGGTCTCAAAACGTGCACATTTTATAAAAACAGGGGGGGGGGGGTCAAATTTTACACAAATTGAGTACCTTTTTTTGATGAGAATGTGATAAGATAGTAATAAACAATGATAATTTGTTTAAATAATTATTCTTGCTGAATAAAATGAAATATTAACTCACGCCAAGTGAAAAGTGGACAAAAAGTTGAAAATTTCAGAAAAAACCGCAACTTTCTGGCATTATTCAAATTGAATATTGATAATACGGGTCAACTATGAGACGACCGCCGCCGTCTACCCCCACTCCTCGGCCGTCTGTCTAGACTGGCGCCTACCCCCACCACGCGGCTTACCACTACCACTACGCCTGGAGGTCAGTGACCCCAGCCTTGGGGGGCACATATGTGAACTTTGAGGGGGTACTACCCTCATGTGACCCCCCCCCCATGCCAGGCAACTATTAGGCCAGTGGCCAGACTACTCCCACGCCTCGGGTGTTTGTCTGGGCCTTGTCTCGCTGGATGCTCGTGTTTGTTTAAAGTCTAGAATGTAAGATGAGGAATAGATAGATAATAAATGGAATTTTCAGGAAGTGTATACTTGTTGATGTGGTTTCGGAAATACTATATGACGCAATATTGTAAATCTGTACTTATGGCTTCTAAAATTCCAGAATACTGCTGAAAGGAATAACTAACTTCTATGATTCTACTTTAATGACTTTTAATTAAAAAATTAATTTTAAAGTTAAATAAAAAAATCTTATTTTCTAAAAGAAGAGGAAGATTAATAGCTTACATCTAGAAGATACATACACTTACAATTAGCAATTCTTATGATTATTATAATAATAATTTTTTTTTTCAAACTTGTTCTCGGATGAACACGGTTTTTCATCATAGCCATGTACTAATTCAAGTGGCTGATGATATGAGAACGTGATAAGTTGAATCATTACGATATTGGAAATCTTTTGCAATGATGTTTTAGGTTCAAAATTAGGAGTATGGTGTAGTTTGCAATTTGTGTTTTACCGATGTTATCATTACACAGCGACCGCGACCGATGGAGGTAACAACATTCATTGTAACAATGATTTAATTAAATTAAATTGTAATCATTATTATTATTATTATTGCGATAAACTATTATATGATGACTGTTATATGATATGGTAACTATTACAATTTTGAATTATAAGATAGTCCCCAATTGGTCCAAGTGCATATTTTGCTAAATATATATTTTCTTCAAGCATATAAAACTATGTAGCTATTGACTGTTGCGCCTATGACTTCTGAAATGCAAATAAATATAAAGACAGATGAATTTCAGTCTCAACTTATGAGAATCTAGTCAAGACTTTGTGTACACTTGAAGTTTGAATAAAAAAATCAATTTCCATTAGTCAGTATAATTTTTATATCTTATGAAAGAATAATATTTCACAATTGAATAAAAAAATATATTACCAATTGATATTCTATCTCAAACGTAGACATTGATCAGGTAGAATTCTTTGCAAATAGAATTTTTGAAATTTTAAATCACCATACGTGTTTCAAATGTTAACATTATTACGTCAAAGATAATATCTTTGATTACGTTATCAAATCACTTTTTCAGACAAAAATATTATTTTTCTCGATAATATATACAATATTCTTCTCACATTACTTTATCTCCAGAACAAAGAAGCAATTTTTACGAACTTTCAACATAAATATGAGCCCTCATGCTCGTTTTTCTCTACTTGATCTTCTATGCACCAATTAATTTTCTACTACATTTTTCTATGTGATAAGTAAGGTCTGATGATAAGACCAGACCTACACTCGGAACGTAACCCTCATTTTTATCCAGAATTTTATTTAATAACACTTTTTAGTGCCCTGGAAGTCCATGGAGTATATATGTTTTGTTTTTTCGCGTTCGCTGGTTTCTTCTAGACATAAAAACAACACACCGAAAAAACGATATTCTAATGTTAAGAGTGTCATATTCTTACACGCATATTCTTAGTAATATTCTTAATGAAGTGAGCGAAATTCTCAATTTAAGAGTATCTTCTAACCAAAGGACGAAATGCGCCTTGCTCTGTCCAAACGTTTCTTTTAATGTTTTGTGCGACGTGCTTTTCGATCAGTTTTTCGAATTCGTAATAAGTGAGAAGCTCGAAGAAATGCAACCAATTCTAAGGATAAGTCGCGTGTGCATATCCATCTGCTTCTCTTTACCGAAAAGTCTGATGTGACAGTGAGGTTGAATACCGTTGTACCACACCGAGACATAACCTCTCTACATTATTTATTCGTTGGCGTGTGATATCAAACTTTTCTCACTTTAACGTTCTCTGAGAAGGGAAAGAGATAGAGTTAGAGATGTGCACATGCAATTTATCCTCATAATTGGTTGCATTTCTTCGAGTTCGTCACTTATTATACAATTACTGCGACAGATTTCGGATGCAACTATTCTTAAACTTAGTGGGGAATTCTTACAATTAGACAAGCATATATATTCTTAAGGTAAGAGGGCCTTCATCGTACATTAAGAATATATTCTTGGCGTCTATTTAGGTTGCAAATATTCTTAAACTTAGTGGGAAATTATTAAAATTAGAATATCGTTTTTTCGGTGCAAGACCCTACCATCTTACATAGTCTTTTCATAATTATAGGTGAGAATTTTATCTGTTCTCATATTGTTTATAATGAATGAGAAATTATACACTCTTCTTCAAAAACTTTCAAGGATTCGAACGTCAAAAAATAGTTCGAGTAGCCAGAGGTAAACGTAAGTACACATACAAAATCTTCAGAACATATCGTAAAAGTTTTAAAATGTTTAAGGGATATTTAGGAAACTTTCGTTTCGCTTAGTTCAATTTGATGATAAAAAAAATAAAATTTTTCTATTGTCTCTTTGTTATTGAAACAAATATATTATTAACAAAGTTAAAGCCTCTAAACAGTTTTCAGCATCAATAACAAAGTTATTGAAAGGTTAGGAAAATGAGAACATCTAGCAATACTTTTCGTATTGAAATAAAGCAAAATTTCACCTCAAATTTGATTCATTATTATTTGAAATAAAGCTGTTACGATGAAACCCATTTGAAAAAGTGAACGTAAAAAAGAACGTAAAAAAGTGCGTCCTTTTATACGTACTTTTGTATGCCCTTTTGGACGTCCACTTTTTCAAGCGGAAATAGAAGGCTGAAAATTTGTGCACCTATAGAAATCTGTCTGCAATTTTTCAGTGCATAAGCCTGACCGCATCCAGCGATGCATTTATTCGTTAAACTTTATAGGATAGAAAGTACAAGAAAATTTTTACTGTGTAAAGTCCTTTCCTATTTTGTTTTGATTTTGTAAATAAGGCTAAAGACTCGTAACATTTTTTGCATCAAAAAGAAAAAGAAACCCTCTTCTAATAGTTTTATTAAAATAAGAAGTTCAGAAAAAACGAAACTTTTTCAGTTATCTGAATTGAGAGATCTTTTTTCAAATTTTTCTAAATCGTCATTAATGCAGACAAAGTCCTCAGTTTAGCAAGTTTTTGATATCAAAAGCAACGTGAGAGTTTCTTCTAATATGACTCATTTTCAGAGAAAAACTTAAATATCTTCCAATTTCGTCTTCAAGGAGAGAACGAAAGTTTTTCATTTTGTCTCGTTTTTCGACACATGTTAAATATTGCTTCGAAATTTGCTCATTTTTCAGAATGAAAATAAAATCATCTGCATTTACTATTTTTTTTTCTCAAAGAGAAATTGCGTTTAATATTTAATTTCGTTTTTAGAAACAAATATAACGTAAATCAAGTAGAGTGAAGGTGTTCAATCGCAGATGATCCGCGTGGCCAAAGAATCGAACGGGACATCTAACAAATTATTCAATGAAATGTGTCATAATTACTGAATATCTATGGCTGCTCTATTATATAATGACGTCTTGTTAAAAAGTTATATTCGCGTTCTTCTCCTATCTAAGTTTCATTGGAATGAAATGAGTTCTTGACACTTCGCATTGATTCTCCATCACACTTTTCAAGTGACATTCAAGAAAAACTGAACCATTAAAAATGTTTTCACTTTTTCACTTATATTCAGGAAACATATTGTTCTTGTGCTATCTGCGGCAAAAGTGGTTTTCTACCTAGATTGGTAATGATAAACCCATATTTGGTAGACGATGTACCATGGCTTAAAAAGGATTGATGAGACTAATTAAAAAAATGTTGAGGGTATAATGTTGTCAAAACGCATAAAAGAATTTTATGTTCTGGCATTCTGACGGTTGGGAGGTTAGCACGTATGTATCGTATACTTTAACATAGATAATACCTGAACATTCTATAAAGTTGTTAAGACTGACATTCATAATGTTTTTTTATCCTAATTACCAAGTAAATTAATGTATCAATGACTGCAACTATTTAAAAAGTTTATAAAGTTAACTGAGAACCGATCTTTTCAGAACAGCAACAAAGTCTAGGGCCTTACGTGTCTCAGTTCAACAGTTTCAAGAAAGATATTCAGAAACGTAATCTCTAACAACACCGAAAAAACGATATTCTACTATTAAGAGTGTCATATTCTTACACGCATATTCTTAGTAATATTCTTAATAAAGTAAGCGAAATTCTCAATTTAAGAGTATCTTCTAACCAAAGGACGAAATGCGCCTTGATCTGTCCAAACGTTTCTTTTAATGTTTTGTGCGACGTGCTTTTCGATCAGTTTTTCGAATTCGTAATAAGTGAGAAGCTTGAAGAAATGCAACCAATTCTAAGGATAAACCGCGTGTGCACATCCATCTGCTTCTCTTTACAGAAAAAGTTAGAGCGAGAAAGGTCTGATGTGACAGTGAGGTTGAATACCGTTGTACCACACCGAGACATAACCTCTCTACATTATTTATATTCGTTGGCGTGTGACATCAAACTTTTCTCACCTCAACGTTCTCTGCGAAGGGAAAGATATAGAGTTAGAGATGTGCACATGCGATTTATCCTCAGAATTGGTTGCATTTCTTCGAGCTCGTCACTTATTATATAATTACTGCGACAGATTTCGGATGCAACTATATTCTTAAACTTAGTGGGGAATTCTTACAATTAGACAAGCATATATATTCTTAAGGTAAGAGGGCCTCCATCGTACATTAAGAATATATTCTTGGCGCCTATTTAGGTTGCAAATATTCTTAAACTTAGTGGGAAATTATTGAAATTAGAATATCGTTTTTTCGGTGAAGTTATCTTGTGTAACGAATTATGCAAAAAAGGTTTAACCAAGCAAAATATGTTTCCAGTCATCAGAATGTTCGTCTTATCAGAGTCAAATTCGTTATACAAGATGACTTTGTAAAAGATTATGTTTCTAAATATCGGTCGTGAAAGTAGTTAGAAAACTCCATTTATTGAATTCGAAATGTGACAATGTGTTCGTTTGCACCTGAGGGTACACAGGAACTCGAGAAGCATGGTCTTGTAAATGGTTAACTTTGGTAGATGTTTAAACAAAAACATTTTGTCTTTGAATTCTAAATTCTGCGAAGGATTTATTCTTATTTAAAAGTGTATATTTTTCTAGGTTTGTTTCAGAAAGAACTTCGATATGAGGTTAAATCGTTCTAACTTCCTGTGGGCAAATTTCAATTTCTGTTCTTGGGAAACATTGGATTGCATGAGTGCGGAACAAAATGTCCAATTCGATCCATTTTTGTATCTTGTAAAACTTCTTCCAGAACAATTTTCCTAGATTTACCGAAAATACCCCAAATTCCTTCGTTATTGATTCCTATTATTGGAAACTTATTTTCAAAATTCCTTCAAAATTTCTTTAGGAGCCAACAAAGAAATCATATGGATCTGAATGAGAGCTTATATCTCTTGCGAACATTTCAACAAAATATATAGTTGTATGTGTGAAAACAAATTTTGTGGCAGAAAAATAAAGTTTTACGACTTTTGTTATAATTTCTTGGAAACATAAGACATCTGCATTTTGAAGATAGCAACTTCTATACATTGTTATTGTAGGATGTTAGGGAATCATTTTGTCGATATTGGGTCGGGACGAGATATTGATCTTCGCTTTTTGCGTTCATCTACAAGGTGCTTATATGTAAGTACATACACATGTATATACGTTTGCATTTCAATGAAGTTTTTTAATCTATACGAAAATAATTACTGCCTGGGCTCTTTTTTCACATAATTTAAGATTTGCTAATCCAAAATAGCTTCAATATTAGATTTTCAACGAAATACTTTTTTCGAAAGTTTAGGATATGTTTATGCTGCGCTTAATTTAAAATGACTTCCGAATGTGAAATAGGGTTGAAAAATAGACATGTGGTTGCAAAAATTTTTTTCTTTTAACAGAAACTTTTACTTAAGTCTACTTTAGTTTCCGAAACAACAACGCAATTGACATCGCATTTTCGCTATCTTATTGAACGAAATTAGTCTCTGAATAGATTATCCTTCACATTTATGAAACATTTGTGCGTTTTATATCATAGGAAAAATTATTTCGTATTCTCTCTGGTGTTAGTTACGGATACGGTGATGAGAAAGATGTTGACCAGCGATTCGCTATAAAATATTTAATGTATAAGCTGAATTCACGAACAAAATACATAAGTAGCGAACTTCTGAAGTTTCACCAAACGTGAATAGAGAATTACATATGGTCTCATTGACATCTTCAACAAAATATTCGTTCGTCATATTAACGAAGTTTCTTGAACCTCAGTTTACCCAAAGTAGCATTTATCACATTTTGCACATATTAAGAATGGACTTCTTATATTTTCTTCACAGATATTAATTAGAATTACGAACATATATTCGAAAAAAATCACACTATACCTTATACTTTTTACACTTATCTTACCCATTTTAAATACATATAATTGACATTATAACTTCAACAGTAGGGGTTCCAATAATTAATATTTTCTACACTTCATGTCAAAACATTCATAGACAGATGGATCTATTCATTCACAAAAGTGCAAAGCTGTTCGGCCGACATATATGAAAAAAGCACATAATACTTATTATTATGCGCTGTTTTCATCAAATCTACGTCGCCCGAACAAGTTTGCATTTTTGTCAATGAGTAGATCTATCTTTCTGTGAATATTTTTACATATGGTGTAGAAAGTATGATAATCAAAACCCCTGCTGTATAGTTGAAGTTATAATGTAAATGCTATGTGTTTAAAATGGGTTAGATTAATCTTGAATGCCTGACGTGTAGTGTGATTATTTAAAAACACATGTTTTTATTTGTAATTAATACTTGCGAACAAAATGTAAAAAGCTCATTCTTAATATGTGAAAAATGTGATGAAATGCTACTTTGGGTAAACCGAGGTTCAAGAAATTTCGTTAATACGACGAACAAATATTTCTTTGAAGATGTCAATAAGACCATGTTCAATCCTCTATTCACGTTTGAAGAAACATCAGAAGTTCGCTACTTATTTGTTTTGCCCGTCAAGTGAGTTTATACATTAAACATTTTATAGCGAATTGCTAGTCAACATCTTTCTCATCACCGTATCCGTAACTAACACCCGAGAAAATACGAAATAACTTTGCTCATGAAATAAAACGCAGAGAGGTTTCACAAAAGTGAAGGATAATCTATTTAGGGACGATTTTTGTTCATTAAGATAGCGAAAATGCGATGTCAATTGCGTTGTTGTTTCGGAAGAAACAGAAGTGAATTTTTGTTGCAGGTAATTTTCAAGTAGATAAAGTTGAATTTTTTAGCATCGAAACAAAACAAGATTCAATACAGTTGACAGTGTAACCATTTTCCATTTGGTGGGTAAATCTTAACACGTGAAGGTAATTTTTGTTGCAGGTAAATATTACTCTGAAATCGCTGTAAAGCTTACATTTTGTTTTTTCGTGTATGCTTCAACGACTTGCAGAGCACTGAAAAGTTTGTTTAAATGAAATTCTGGATAAAAATTAGGGTTAATTCCATCTGCAAAGAATTGTACGCAATTAACTCTTGCGTTTGAGATAGAACATCAATTCGTAATATTTTCTTTAATTCAATTATGAAACATTATTCGCACATAAGATATAAAAATTACTGAAATTCTTCTGTCTTCATTTTTATTTGCGATTCAGAAATCATGGGCTCAATAGTCATTATATAATAATTTATCGTAATAATAATCATAATTACAATTTAATTAATTTAAATCAATTAAATCAGAATTGATGGTAGCTCGAAGAAAGGATGGTAGCTCTAAGAAAGAAACCAAAGACGACTGTTGTTACCTCCATCGCTTACGGTCGCTGTTTTTTTGTTCAATTATTTATTTATTAATTTGATCATTAATCAATTTTCATTAATGAATTATTTAAACAAATAACATCGGTGAAATAATAGTCATAGTAGCCTTTTCAATAAAAAAAAATAACTTTCACCCAAAAATAAAGTTGGATTTTCTTATTGGGTTTAAGTTCTGAATGCTATCTGAGTTCGTAACGTTACTTCCACTTATTCCACTTATTCGTGTACAATATATTTTGGGTGCAATTATACATTCGTGTAGGAACAGCTTTTTCCCCATTTGGTAGAATTTAAAGTTGAACCTCATTCATAATAAAAAAGGAGAAAAAAATGAATGTGTTATACTATCTTCATTATATCTAAAGTCGACAATAAGGTCAAGAGTGAATTAAGCAAAAATGACATTCCAAATTTTTATCAGTAGATAATCATAATTTTACTTCAAAACAATATTGTGCGTTGGAAATTGAGTAATCTAACTTCTAACTTGGCAAATGAAAGCTTATATCATTCTTGTATAATAAGCAGGTTTTGAAGGTGAAATTACTTATCAGTCTTATATAAAATAAGAAAAACTAGCGAGGCTAAGCAAGTTTACACTTTTTTCTCGACATACATTTTCCTCATTTGGAATAAATTTGTGCTCTCTTTGTTTGAAAATTGCAATTTTACAAGCATATTATTTACATTTAAAATGACATAGTATCTTTAACAATGGCAATTCTTATTACTTATCTTCAACGAAGTACGTAGATAATAATTGCCTTCTGTTTTAGACGTTGCTGTGTAAAAAAATAGCTTTCCTTGCTATGAGTGACTGGTTATAATTGAAAAAATATACAAATAAAGTTTGTAGGCAAAAAATATGAGAGGATGGAAATTAATTAAACAAGAAAGAAAATAATTATTTTAAAACGTTTATAAAATTGAAATTACCTTCAATGATTAAAAAAAATGTTGATGATATTTTGTCAATATTTTATATTTTCAAAAATCTGATCAGGTTCAGTATGAAAATCTTTTTTGATTTTCAATTCAATTACACGAATAATTTAAAGCCCATGTAGTAGACAACCTTCCGTACGTCCTTGTAATGCATTTAATTCTACTCCATATCAAATTTAGCAAAATATTTGATAAGTTATGATTTAATAAAAAAATGTAATAGCGAATAGATAATTTGAGGAGTAAACAAACAAAATGTGATAAATCATCAATAAAAAAATGATTTTCGAATTTGGGCATGCACACTAGCCTAAGTTATACTTTTTAGTAAAAAAATTTACAAAAATCAAAATCGGATATTATTTGTCCTTTTTAAATTTGTATGTTCTCAATCAATATTCTAAATGATATATTGAATAATAATAATAATCATTAAAGCAAAGGTGTTCAGCACTTTGATAAAAACACTTTAATGTGTACATTTTTGAATATTTCCAAAAAAAGAAGATTCTTAAGAATTTTGAAAATGTTTCAAGCAAATGAAAGACAATTCTCAAAATTCCCGATTTTTAATTTTTGAAAAATAAATTTCAAGAGAAAATTGACGAAGATTTCAAAACATTTCATATTATTTCTTAAAATTTCGAAAAATAATATGGACAATTTTAAAGCCAAATTTTCCAATTATCAAGATATTACAAGGTTTTATAAAACATTCGATCAAGTTTAAAAGACATTTAGAATCTTTAAAAGGATTCAAAATTAATTAAAAATTTGAAATCATTTAAATAAAGTTAGAAAAAAGCGTACTTTTTTTAATATATGGAAATAACATTTTTGAAGCTTCTTAAAGATTTTGATAGGTTTCATGATAATAAAAAAATTTCTTAAAATTCCTGGGGAAATTTAACTTGATTCTCAATTTTTAAAAAATGAATTTTATAAGAAAATTGACAAAGGTTTCGAAAAATTTTACACTATTTCTTGAAAGATGGAAAAATAATATGAACGATTTTATTTTGAAACTTCTTAAGCATTTTGAAAGGTTTCACGATAATAAAAAATATTAACAAAAATTCATGAGATAATTTAAACAGAATCTGGTAGATTTGAAGGCAAGTTTTTTTATTTTTCAGAATATTAAGAAGTTTGAAAGGCTTCAAGAAAAGAAAAAACTTTTTTTGAGATTGCTGGGAAAATTCGTAATGTCTATTTACTTTGAAAAATTAATTTTTAAAGAAAATTTGAAAAGGTTTGAAGAGATTTTAAATAATTTCTACAAATTCCGAAAAAAATCTGGAAAATCGAAGGCCAAGTTTTTCAATTTGCAAAATTTTAGGAAAAATTCGTGTCAGTTTAAAAGATATTTAATATTTAATATAGGGCTAAAGTTCAAAACGTCTGAGTGTGACGGTCCCACACTTACGAATTTTTAATTTTCAATTTCCCATATTTTTTTTTGCATAACAATCTGGATAATGTTTATAAAAAAATTGGCACTTTCGGTTTTCGAATTTCGTCTGAAAAAAGAGGGGGAAATAGTATTAAATAGTAAAAATGGTGAAATGCTAGAATTGAAAAAGTTTAAACAAATTTTGAACATTTTATTTAATTGGTGAATTCTCATCAGAGTCTGTAAGAGAACGTTTTTTGAGTCACAAAAGAGGAATTTGCGGCTCAAAATTCAAGAAGCTGACATCAATTTTGAAAATGTTATTAATCTGGTATATGTCTGTCGAAGTCAATACGAGGGTTTTTTTTTGGAACAAATATTTGTGTTTTGAGACTCGAAAAACTCTTTTGTTTTAGAATTCATGAAAACCTGCCAAATTAATATCATTTTAAAATTTTAGTTTAACATTCTGTGTTCTCTGACTTGATGAACCCCCTCGTACTCGACTTTCATCGAAATTTACCAGTGTAATCATATTACCTAGATTTAAGTCCACTTTTTGAATTTTTGAATTTTTGCCCCAAGTTTGTATGCTGTGACTCGGAAAACCTTCTCTTACTGTCTTTCATAGAAACTCACTAATTAAATTAATATTTCAAAATTCAGTTTTCCTTTTAAAATTTTTACATTTTTGCTTCAAGTTTGTGTTGTGTGAATTGAAAATCTCCCTTGTATTGACTTTTCCACTAATTTTCCAAATTTAAGTCGCTTTTTTAGTTTTGAACCCAAATTTGTATTTTGAGACTCGAAAGCCCCCTCATTTTTTACTTTAATAAGAAGCTGCAGGCTTAGACCAATTTTCCAAATTTTAACTCCAATTTTCGAATTTCTTGATTTTGACTCTCAATTTGTATTTCAAGACTAGAAAAACCCCCTTATTATGACTTTCATGAAAAGTAACCAATTTTATAAAATCTTCAAAATTTGAGTAAACTTTTTTAATTTGTTAACTTTGACTCTGAATTCGTGTTCTGTGCCCGAAAAATCCCCTCGTACTGGCTTTAACGGAAATCTACTAATAGAATAAGATCCAAAATTGGAGTCAAATTTTGGAATTTTTTAATTCTGTCCGCAAATTCATGCTCTGTACCATGATCCGATTCACACCAGGTCCAGCCATGCGCAATTGAAAAAATGTCAGCTAAATTGAAATTCAAGAATTTTAAATCAGACTAAAATCAAATTCAAAATCCCATTTAACGTCCAACAATCAATTCAATATATAGAACTCCTGAAAAAAACAACAAGAATTCAACGATTAAATTTGGACAAACATTACAAAATGCTCCTATTGCAATTCCTAAAAAACAAAATAAAAAAATTTGTTTCTTTGGACAAAAATAAAAAAGACGAAAGAAATAAAAAAGAGAAGGAAGGCGATTTGGTTGGTTGCCTTCTCATTTTTCTTTCCTCTCTTTTATTTTTGTCCAAAGAAACAAATTTTTTTATTTTGTTTTTTAGGAATTGCAATAGGAGCATTTTGTGGTGTTTGTCCAAATTTAATCGTTGAATTCTTGTTGTTTCTTTTCAGGAGTTCTATATATTAAATTTCAGCTAATCAGCAACAATACCAGCTACACCGACATATTGAATAAATGTACCCCTAACATTACTGCGCACCCGTAAATAGCATGGAACTCTACTGCGCATCCGCATAAACCATGAAACTCTAATGCGCAGGTGTAACTGCTATTTAACTCTACTTTGCATCTATAAGTATCTCCGAACTTTACTGCGCAGCTGAAGGAACCGTTTAACTATACTGCGCATCCGTATGTCTCAAGGATACGGGTCCGGACTATTAAGAACAGGGCCAGCTCGACCAATAGGCTAATGTAGGCTATAGTAGGGTGGTCCAAAAATTCGACTTTAAATTTTTGGTGATAAAACCCCCCTATTTTGTTCGTTTTCCGGAAAAAGAAATTCCGTAATTTTTTTTTTTTCAACGCTAACCCGTGCCCCTGGCCTTTTGAAATTAACATGGGGTTTTAAATGGGAAAAGCTCGATTTTCAAAAAAATGGAAAAAAGAAGTACTTGTTATACATTTTTTTTCAATTAAAGTATTGTGACCTCTTGAGGAGTATTTAAGGAATAATTTCCACCCAATATCTTTTAATTTTGACACACCTGAACCCCTTTAATTGTGCCCAGAAAATGCCCCAAAAAAAGGAAAATAGCAGTTTTCTATCAAATTTATGCTAAAGACGGTATTTAAAAAAAAAACTTCAAAATGAATTATTTTTAATCGATAAGTGACGAGTTTTAAAGTATATTTTAAATAATGTTGAATTGTTTAAACAATTTTTCTCCCCCTGTAAATCGTGAAAAGTTATTATCTTCCGCAATAAATCGTACAAAGTTGATGAATGTCAAGAGTAGTAGTTCTTTTTCAGCTTATTTGGTAATTATTTAAACAATTTTCATTCGTTTAAAAAATTTTTTCTCCCCAAAATCGTAAAAAGTTATTATTTTCGGAAAATAATGAGACAATCAAAAAATGTTGAAAGCAATCCATATTTGAAGGATGTTTGGTAATTATTTAAACAATTTTGATTTGTTTAAACAATTTTTTCCCCTGTAAAGCGTGAAAAATCATTACTTTCTGGAATTAATGACACAATTAAAGGAATTTAAGAGTAATATTTCTTTCCTACAGAATATTTAGCAGTTTTTAAAATAATTTCATTTGTTTAAACAATTTTTGTTCGTTTGAAAATTTTTTCTCTGCAAGTCGAGAAAATTTATTCTTTTCAGCAATTAATGACACAATTAAAGAATTTTAAGAATAATATTTTTTTGCTTAAGATATTTTGAAATTATTTAAACAACTATTAATCCTTCACTTGCACCTGTTCACTGGAAAGGTGGAGAAAAGTCTAGATTCTTCGAATATCTCACACTATGTCATTAATTGCTGAAAAGAATAAATTTTCTCGATTTGCAGAGAAAAAAAATTTTAAACAAACAAAAATTGTTTCAACAAATAAAAATTATTTTAAAAATTGCTAAATATTTTGTAGAAAAAAAATATTACTCTTAAATTTCCTTTAATTGTGTCATTAATTACAGAAAGTAATGATTTTTCATGCTTTACAGGGGGGAAAAATGGTTTAAACAAATCGAAATTGTTTAAATAATTACCAAATATCCTTTAAATATGTATTGCTTTCAACATTCTTTAATTGTGTCATTATTTTCAGAAAATAATAACTTTTTACGATTTTAGGGACATAATTTTGCAGGGACATAATTTTAGACATAATACACAACAAGAAAGTCTTCTGTTGAAATTTTTTTGTTTTTTTTAATTAATCGAAAATGTGCTTCATTTATGCGCCTGCAAACGAGCAATCCACCACGGGGAAAGTACCCCTGGTGAACCGAAATCAGGCGCTCTGAATTTGAAGCCCACATCAGGATATTATAGCGTGTAGGTTTTCGACGATACTTGAACCCAGGGTGTCAGTCGTAACGAATCCGACCTTCCATTTATTTCCAATTATATCATTTTCAAATTTTATCAGCTAATAAAAATTTCACCCATCTATGTTTCGTTTCGTTTTGAATAGATCAAAATTGAAGTTTTTTTTCGTTTTAAATTAAAATTGAAAATTATTTTACCTTTTTCGTTGGAAGTTTCCTAAAAATTCGTCTTTTTGGTAGAAAATTAATCTTCTTGCTTGAAATTTAATCTTTTTTGGTTATAAAAATGCAAAAATTCAGTTGAGCTTCCTCATAGAGGAAGCTTTGTGATGGTAATATTTTCCAAAATTTTTAAATTCATTTAATTAAACCCTCCCTAATTTTAAAATGTCTAAATGTTCTAAGCAATTGTCCGGATGTGCGTGGGGATGTGTGGATGCATGGATGTGTGTGTGGATGTGTGGATGTCACGCTTTTTTGTGAACACGATAACTAGAAAACGGTTGCAGATAAATTGATGAAATTTGGAAAGCTCATTTTCCTCATTAATATCTTGAAACTGACTGAAGGATTACAAAAAATATTGATCGCAATTTTTTTAAGCACTCAGTAATATTTTAAAAATCGGTTTTTTATAGTAACACTTTTTTCATTAGCATAATTCAAAGTTGATGCAAGAATATAAAAGATTCCTTGGTTCGAGAGGAATCGATTGACCTCTCATATCAATACATTTTATTGAAGAGTAGAGAAGTTATGGTAATTCATATATTTTGAAAATCGGATTTTTATAGTGAAACTTTTTTCCTGAACATAGTTTAAAGTTGATGCAAGAACAAAAAAGATGTGTTGATTCGAGTAGAATCGATTGACCTATAATATTGATGAATATTATTGAAGAGTAAGGAAGCTATGGTAATGCGTAATATTTGAAAATACGGTTTTTTATAGTGAAACTTTTTTCATTAGCCCAATTCAAAGTTGATTCAAGAATATAAAAGATTCCTTGGTTCGAAGCGAATTGATTCACCTACAATATTAATGCATTTTATCAAAGAGTGGGGAAGTTATGGTAGTCTATATATTTTGAAAATCGGTTTTTTTTATAGTAAAACTTTTTACATTAACATAATTCAAAGTTGATGCAAGGACAGAAAAGATGTGTTGATTCGAGACGAATCGATTGACCTATAATATTAATACAGTTTGTTGAAGAGTAAGGAAACTATGTAATGTATAATATTTGAAAATACGGTTTTTTATAGTAAAACTTTTTTCTTCAATATAATTCAAAGTTGATGAAACAATATGAAAGATTCTTTGCTTCGAAACGAATCGATTGACAATATTAATACATTTTATTGAAGAGTAGGGAAGTTATGGTAATTTATATATTTTTAAAATCTTTTTTTATAGTAAAAGTTTTCTTATTCTCATAATTTGAAGTTGATGCGCGAATAGAAAAGTTGTGTTGATTTAAGATGAATCGATTGACCTATAACATTGATATATATTATTGAAGAGTCAGGAAGCTATGGTAACGCATAATATTTGAAAACACGGTTTTTTATAGTAAAACTTTTTTCACTAACATAATTCAAAATTGATGCAAGAACGGAAAATATTTCTTGATTCGAGGCAAATCGATTGATCTATAATAATAATACACTTTATTGAAGATCAGGGAAGTTATGCTCATTCATAATATCTGAATCATCAGTTTTACATAGAAAAACTTTTTTCATCGACATAATTCGAAGTTGACGCATGAATATAAAAGACTTTTTGATCATGAATTTTCAAATAGAGTAATTCTGACAAGTTTTGTAAAGAAATTATAAAGCTGGGAAAGGGGTAGGGTGCGGCAGAACTTTTCCTTTTCCTTTTCCAGCTCAAAAAATTATCATTTCTAATACAAGATTTGATTTGTCTGATTTGGCTTTGCATTTAAAACATTGTTTGTATTATTTTATAATTTTTTGTAAATTTCTATTTTTAAATTGAGCAAAATGAAGACATTTGCTAACGAGAAGCAAAGTGCTCGTGAAATGAGCACCATATCATTCTAAATACAAACAAAGTGGAAACGTGATCTAATTCACAGCTAGTTTCATTTAATAAATGAACAATTTTTTTAAAAAATGCGTCTATTTGGGTGACTTAAACTATTTTTTATTTGAGATTAAAATCTTTTTTGTTTGAAATATGAACATGTTTCGTTGAGTAGTCATCAGAAACTATTCAAATGCAACTATCAATTTGAAAATGTAGATATTGTATTGAAATATCAACTTTTCAGGTTAAAACGTCAACTATCTTCTACAAATTTCGTCTTCTTTGGTTTGAAAATTCTTCTATTTTGGCATACGATTCAACTATTTCGACGAAAATGAACTTTTTTTGCTGAAAATTGAAACATTTGAGTGACAGTTCATCTTTGTAGCTTCAAAATGGAACTAGTTAGTTGAAAATGAAATTGTTTTTCGTTGAAGTTTAATAGTTTTACATTCTCATCTAGAGAAGGTATTAAATTTGTGTAAAATTTGACTTCCCCGGTTTTTGTCAAATGTCTACGTTTTGAGACCCCCTGAACCTGAAAAACAGGTTTTTATGAATGTGTCTGTATGGATGTATGTCTGTCTGTGAGCACGATAACTTTTGAGAGAATTGATCGATTCGATTGTCCTTTGGTATACTCTTTGAGTCTCCTAAACTAAAGGTCAAGTTCGTTATCCAGCCATTTTGGGTAACAATTCAAAAAGTGAGAGCATTTTGAAAATTGTTCAGACCATTTTTTTCCGAAATTTAAAAATTAGATGTGCGGATGTTCATAGTACTCGAGAATTCAAACAATTTATTCTGATGACATTTTTCGATAAAATGAAAATTTTCAGAGTTACAGCATTTTCAAGATTCAAAAGAAGAAACGAAAATTAAAATTTTCAGCCAGACAACGCACGATACGAAAAAAAGGCAAGAAAAAAAAAAAGTTTCTTTTTGCACGGCCTACAAGATTATCATAACGACTTTCTGAATTTTCTCGAAAAATCGAAAATTCTTGGACAAAAATTGTGCACTCAGAAAAGATCTACAAATTTGTTATTGGTCACTTTTTCATAGGATGTGTAGTTTTCGTTTTATTCGTAAAAATTAACATTAACAGTGAAAAAATCTGCCCAATAAGTGGGCACATTCTCATCAAAACTTTGCTTATTTAATGTCTTTTCCATCTCGTGTGTGAGTTTTCAGAATATTAAATTTTTTTATGTTCTTAAAACTATTTCTGGCGATTAAAATAATAAAATGACTATCATTAATGCTCATGGTACTAGAAAATTGGAACAATTTATTCTATTTTTACATTCTCATCCAGACAAGATATTAGATTCGTGTAAAATTTGACCCCCCGCCCCGGTTTTTGTCTAGTGTCCATTTTTCAATAATCATTTAAAAATTTATCATATATATGTTCCCAAAATGACTAAGATACTTTTCATCTTCCCTTTTCAGATAGTTGGAAAAAATATTTCTGATTGTATGATTTATTAGAAAGATACGGAAATATACGTTTAAATTAAGGAATTGTCTTCTTCATCAAAAAATTTTTACAAAAAAACTTTTCTCATGATTATTACAAATTAGGACTAGAGCCGCCTTAATTAGTGCTTCTTATTTCTTATCCCAAAATATCAACTCGATGTGGCTATTCGTGTGAAGATAAGTTGACAATTTAAAAAAGTGCCGGTAATGTAGGAATCCTGTCACGTGTCCCACTCGTCACATGGCCTTAAGGTTTGGAAGTCAACTGCTTTCTAAAAGGTTAGACTTTTTTGGTAAGAGATGCAATATATTTCGACTTGAAATCTTAGAAATTTAAAACGTTTCATATTGAATTCAATATGGTACCTACATTAATTTTATTTCGAAGAATTTATTCCCCTACTATATCTCTATTTTCTTGAAAAATCATCCTATCTCACCCGCTTTGAGAGAATTTTTGGCTGTTCGAGATTCATTTGGCGTGACGTTCGAATTATGACCATTATATTCATATATATTGTCAGAGCTTTATTTACCAAAACTACTTTAATTAGGGCTCCTTTGACGCGGAACTCGATAAACTTTTCAAAACTTCAAAAAAAACTTTCTTATCTTTTTTGGTTCCAGAGATATCCTACGAAATGTGAGTGTATGTTTTTAATTGATTGCTTTTTAGGTGTCTTCATACTCCTGGACGATGCTTAATTGTTTCTCAAATTTCATTATAAAATTGAATAACAATGATTCTTCATTTGTTGACGTAGAAAGCTACTGTATATCACTGTATTGAACTATTTTTTTGCAAAAAAGCTTGTTCCCCTACTATACTGCCGTCCAAACTAAAAATATACATAAGTGACATTTTTATGAAAAATTAGTTTTTGGTATCGTTGAATTCGTAAGAGAAAGCTGCGTCTGTTTCAATAAAAATGACTAATTATTACTTTTCATTTAAAAAAACGGTTGTTTGGAAACCACGAAAGTCGGAAAAGTTGAAAAATACAACATAAAAAGATACACAAAGCACTTTGCGTTTCCTAAAATTTGTATTAGACATGTAATACGTCATCACCATACAAATAAAAAAGAACTTTGTGTCTTTTTTGTCTTATTGTAAAAGTGACCGAGTGCTATACACCAGCCCTCTGGAACTCTGACTTGATAATGTTCTACGTGTTGACGGTGGCCGTGTGGTGGCGCCAGCTATGCAGTTGGCCTATGATCGTTGCAAATGCATGGAAAAATAATAACCTTGAATTTAATAACATATTAAAAGTAATTTACTGACAGTGTTACTGAGTGTTTTGAATTATCTTTGCGACATTTTAAAAATCAAATCAAAATTTAAGAATTTCCAGATTTTAACGTTAAAGATTAAACTGTTTAAATTGGAAAGTCTTAGTAGTTGAACAAATGTAAACGCATGATTGCAACTTTATGAACTATTTAAAATTGTAAAATAACTTCGAAACAATATATTCATACCTAAGGACTTTTATTAAATTCAACATTATTGTTTTAGTCTAAAAGTTGAAATTTCCTAATTAGGAAAAATAACAATTGCTTAATATTTAGAAATTTTTAACTGTTCATTTCAAATTTCATTTTAAATCAAATATTCAAAACTTTAAAAAAACTAAGCTTTGAATACATTTTTAGCTTTAGAGCTAGAATTTTGTACTTTCATTGACCGTGAAAAAAGTTAGAGAACCAGGAAAAAACCGGGAAAAGACGGAATTTTTTCTGTGATTAAAACGGCCACCCTGATTTTCAAATTTCCAAGTTTGAAAAGATGAGCCTAAAATATAGTTAGCTAGTTAGTTAGTTTTAATACGGGCGGAAAGCCCATGAAGAACTGCCCTGGCGCTCAAGCTAAAAAGCCTATTGTGCCACACCCTTACTTATTCACTCTCAACAGTCGACCCCAGACCTCTAGACGAAGCCCAGTATATCGACCACTGATCGCGTTTCGATTTCCTCTGCTTCCATAAAATGGACACCGAGGGTCTGTTGCCTGAACCTATTTAATGCCGGGCACTGGCATAATACATGCAGGGATGTTTCATCATCCCTGCCACATCTCCTGCACTCCGTCGTGGGGCTAAACCCCCCCATTTTGTGCATATGATAGTTCAAGTGATTGCGCCCTGTCAGGGTCCGTACCACTGTCCTTATGTCTTTCTTGGGTAAACTTAGGATTTCCTGGACTCTGTCCATCCTATAGGTATACCCCAGGATGGATTTCGCCTGACGGCAACCCTTGATTTTTTCCAGTATTCCTTGTGTTTTGTTCGGATCCAGTTTTTAATGGCCGTCCTGACACTGCAAGAAACTATTCCCAGTACCGGTTCCAGTCCTACGAATTCGTTCGTTGCGCCGAAATTTGCCAACTGATCCGCCTTTTCGTTGCCCTTCATCCTTGTGTGACCAGGGACCCATATGAGAGCCACTTTGTTTCTTTCTGCAAGTTGGTTTAATGCCTTTTTGCATTCCCAAACCAGTTCTGATGTTTGTCTGGTTTCCCCATTGCAGTGAGTGCCGCTTGGCTGTCCGAACAATTCCTGATCTGGCTGCCAGCAGCGATTTGCTCTATTAGTGTTTCAGCACAGCAAAGAACGGCCAGGACCTCCGCTTGAAAGACAGTAGCGTGTCGCCCAAGTGTGATCCCTATCCCTTTCCCTCTCTTGCTGTCATAAATTCCTGCTCCTGACCTTCCCACTCCCCTGGAGCCATGCGTATACCAGATTTACCGTTGGAGAAGCGGGTTACCATTTTCTTTCCACAGATCTATGCTTGGGATACAGACGCGGAAAGCTTTGGTGAAGTTGAAGCGTTTTGTTATTTTATCTTGCCTCATTTGTAGAATCGGCAGTGTGCTTCGCAGCCTGTCCTGCATTGTTTTAAATTCCGCTCGTAGCCACCAGACCACGGCCGCGTGTAGGAGCCTGGGTTTTGAGACAGCAGAGTAGAGCCATGCAAGCATTTTAGGCCCTAGCCCCACGTCAACCCAAAGGCTCTCCTGCACATCCAAAAAGTAATGAAAAATTTCCTGCATTGGGTCTGCAGGTGCTTTGCCCAGCTCAGCTTGCTATCTAGGATTACTCCTAGATATTTAACTGAATCTGAAAACGACAGCTTCTCAGCACATAATACAGGAGCGTCAGCTTTCGGAACTTTATAATTCCTAGTGAAAATGATGAGGTTGGTCTTTTCCGGATTTACCGAGAGTCCTGTGCTATCGCACCAGAGCTCTACGATGCGCAGCGCCGACCTTCATACGATCCATTAGCGTTTCCAGTTGAGCCCCCCAAACTAGGATTACAAAGTCGTCCGCATATCCTTGGGTATAGTACCCTTTTTTATTCAGTCTTCGAAGGAGGCCGTCCACTACAATGCACCACAGGGGGGGGGGCAACAGGACCCCCCCCCCCGTGGAAAACTCCGCGGAGCTATCCCTCTTACTAGGCCTTCATCCCATCTGGTTTCGCGTCTTCTTCGACGTAGCATGCTTCCTATCCAGCATACTAGCTGCTCCGGCACGCCACATCTCAAAGCCTCTCGACAGATGACTTCTGGAGGAGTATTGCTGAGGGTACCTTCTATATCCAAGAAAGCGCCCACAGCATACCTCTTTTGTTCCAACTGCTGCTCCAATTTTGCTACAACAGCATGAAGCGCAGTTTCTACCGAGCAGCCTGCCTGAAAAGCATGCTGCCCTCTATGAAGCGGGGAGGCCAAAAGCACTTCATCCCTAATGTATCTCTCGACCAGCTTTTCTAGCGTCTTCAGGATAAAAGATGTTAGGCTGATTGGTCGGAAATCTTTGGCAGCAATGTAACCCTTCCTCCCAGGTTTGGGTATGAAGGCCACTCTGCCATCCTTCCATGCCGATGGCACGTGTTTAAGGGCAATACTTGCCCTAAATAATTTCGTCAGAGGAGGGACGACCAAGTCCATGCCTTTTTGTGAAACCGCTGGATAAATGCCATCCACCGCTGTTGATGTAAAGGGGCAAAAGGACCCTATGGCCCATTCCACCTTTTTGTAATCAGCGACCATAGGGGCGAAACTCCAGTCGGCCCTCTCCACCCCCTGGCCCCGGTCTTCCTCCTCTTGGTCGGTTCGGATTTGCTGAAAACCCGGGAAGTGAACTTCCATCAGGTGATTCAGCGTTGCTTTTTAATCTTCGGCAAACTCACCATTATCGAGCCTTATGAGCCCGAGGCAAGCTTCCGGATTTTTCGCCCTGCTTATACTTCCTCATATTTTTATTGTATTCGCACTGGGCCGTTTTATCCCAGTCCCAGTCCAAAGGCAATTTAGTTCTATTTGGCCTATTGCACAACATTCTTGTCTCTCTGCGGAGTCTCTCCAGGTGGGTGTTCCACCATTCTGCTCCCTTCCTAGA
>CAKNXH010055388.1:20376-34713 GCA_932178445.1 Andricus quercusramuli
ACATTCTTCTTTTGGCAGAAGTTCTACTTCTGGCGGTCATTCTGATTCTGTGAAACATTCGGATTTTTGCGAATATTCTGATTCTGACGAACATCCTTCGTTTGTCATATATCCTACTTTTGAACCAAAAACCCTTCTACTATCGTAGAAGTAGAAGAAAATTTTTAAGATAATTGACTCCATGATTGTTCAGATTTATCTTATAAAAAAAAATCTTTAGGTATAAGAAACTGATTTTGTTTGATAATAATTTGTATTATTTTTCTACCAGACAGTGTTTAAACAATCTCGACACATTTTATTAGATAGATTTTTATCTACTTTCCAATATTATCAATAGAATAAATTTCTGAAATTCAAGTTTGAATTTTGAAAAATCGACATATACAAGATTGTATAATCATAAAATGATGGATGAATTTACAATCAAGAAAGATGAAGTTTAATCCAAGTGGTTGAACTTTCAACTACAGAAGATATTTTTTGAAGTAAAACTTCCTTTTCTAAAGGACCGTACTTGAATTACGTAACAGCGCAACAAATAAGTCAACTGAAATCTTTTTTGGCTGAAAAATGTTTTTTTTCTGAAGATTTGTCTCTTTAGTTTGAAAGTTCATTTTTTTTAGTAGAAATATTGCATCTTTCTCAGACATTAATGCAACTATTTTGTTGAAAATTAAAATATTTCCTACAAAATTTACTTTTTGTTTGAAATTTGTATTCTTCTGTAGGAAAGTCTATTGAAATCCTTTTGGATAAAAATTCATCCCTTTTGGTTGAAAAAATTTGTCTTCTTGGATGAAAAATTCAATTTTGTTCGTAGAAACTTATTTTTTGTTAAAAAATTCATATTTTGATCGTGAAAACTCAACTATAATCTTTTTTAACAGAAAATTCAACTTTTTTTAAATTCATCTTTTTGACTTATAAATTCTTGCGCTTTGGTAGAAGTTTCTCTTTTTTTTTTAACTTTGGTCAAAGTTAAATTACATTGTTAAAATTTTATTTTTTTTATTGAAGGCTTCTGTCTTTGGTTAAAAAATTAACTGTTTAGTGGAAAAGTCTTTTTTTCAAATTAATTTTTCAATTGAAGTAAAAAAAAAAATTTTCTTGGTTTAAAATGTCATTGTTGTTGGGTAAAAATGCATCAGTTTCGTGGAAAAATAATTTCTAATATAATCCAAAACCAATTCAAAGGAATAACACACGAATCAGAAACAAATTTTTGCCCCTTCTCAGTCTGATGCCCAATCCGAATGAATCCAAGATAGAGTAGAACGGGGCGAGGCAGCCAGGACGCCACATTTTGGCGTGCAGAGCTCTTGTTTGAAATGCTATTAAAAAGTGTATGGTGTCATTAGCAAGCTTGATTCTTTGGCTACAAAACTGCCTTGTGGCATTTTGACGTATCTTGCCTATTACAGTTTCTACAGCCGTTTTCCAGAGACGCTATGTTTTTGCTCAACTGTAAAAACGCGGGGCGAGGCAGCCAACCATTTCAGCAGTTATTAGGTGGCACACAAAGTTTTTATACACCGACATGTAATAATGTATAAGTTTTCCATTAGGTCCAAGATAATATATGAAAATAAAAAACAAAGCTAAATGTCTTCTCTGACACTTAAGGGAACTCAAGAGCAAAACCAAAAAAAATTGAAAAAATCGGAAAAATTAATATGTCATCTTTGTCGCTCCTTTCAGCGGTTTCATAAGGAGGTTATACCTTCTTCGGGCGGCCTCGTCATGGGCAGCCTCAAGAAAGTTGCTTTTTAGCCCTTTTCGGTATCATCTTCCATTGGTTGGCTACCTCGCCCCACATGTGTTTTTTCCACAGAAACTTCAACCAAAAAAAAAAACTAGTTTGAATATCGAAAAATCAACCATTCCATCGTGTTAAGCACAAAATTCTACTGCGGCAAAAATACTTAATTAACCTTTTTTACACTACCTATACACGAAGGATAAACAAACATAAATCACGAGAATGTTCCTTCTGGTAGTAGTTTTTCACAAGTGACGCTGCGTTTTACAGATACAAAGGCGCGCGATTTCAATCAACGCTGTGGGAATAAGAAGAAATTGGCTGCCTCGCCTCACTGGTTGCCTCGCCCCACTGGCTGCCTCGCCCCGTTCCACTCTACACACCATATCTCAAGCCATTTTTAACCTTTTTAATGCTCGCAACTCCGTGCGCTCAATTCGAGTGAATCGGGAACCGATTGAAACAAATTGGGAACAAATTGAAAATTTGTAACCAAGCAGTTGAATTTTTGAATAAAAAATATAAATTTTCTACCCAAATGAAGCACTTACATTTCCAGAGTAAGAAAAAATATTCACAAAAATATCAAATATTCAGCAAAATAGTCCAATTTTTAATCAAGAAGATGAATTTTCAGTTTAAAGGAAGATTCTTCGACTGGAATAGTTAAATATGCAATTAAAAAATGAATTTTCAATGAAAAGAAACGAATTTCTATCAAAATAATTAAATTTTCCCCCAAAATGAGGAATTTTTAATTAAAAAAAAAAACTAAAAAATGAATTTTTAAAAAGTAGTTCGAATATTAACCAAGTAGTTGAATTTTCAACTGAAAAAGATAAACTCACAATCAAAATGTATAGTTTTGAATTTTCAGTTAAAAAGGTTAATTTTCAACCAATAAAACCGAATTTTCAACAAAAAAGTTAAAATTTCAACCAAATTATTTTCAACTGAAATCAAGAATCTTCAACCAGAGAAAGGAATTTTCAACAAAGTAGTTGAATATTCAACCGAATAGTTAAATTTTCAACTGAAAAAAAAAATTTCATCCAAATAACAGTTGAATTTTTTACTAAAAAAATACATTATCAACAAAAATGAAATGCTTACAATTTAAATTGAAAAATAAATCTTTCACAAAAAATAGAATATTCAACAAATTAGTCAAATTTGTAATCAAGGAATGAATTTTCAACTAAAATTGAAGAATCTTCAACTGTAATACTTAAATTTTCAATTTAAAAAAAATAATTTTCAATAAAAAAAACAATTTTCAACGATATGGTTAAAGTTGCAAGCAAATAAATAAATTATTCGACCAAGTTAGTTGAATTTTCAATCCAAAAAGACGAATTTTCAACAGAACAATTGAATTTTCAAACAAAAAATTAATTTTTAACACAATTCTTAAATTTCCCACAAATTAGATTAATTTTTCGCCAGAAAGTTGAATTTTCAACCAAAATCGTGAATTTTCAACGAGCTATTATCTGATTGAAAAGTCACGTTTTTCTCCAAAATTCAACTACCTGGTTCAAAGTTGAACTACTTTATTAAAAATTCATTTTTTAGTTGAAGATTTATTTATTTGGTCGTAAATGTGACTATTTTGTTTAAAATTCATTTCTTTTCTGTTTGAAAATTCATTTTTTACATTCTCGTCCAGAGAAGGTATTAGATTTGTGAAAAATTTAACCCCCCCAGCCCCCGGGGTTGTGTGGAACGTCCACGTTTTCAGACCCCCTGAACCCAAAAAACAGGTTTTCACAAAATGTCTGTTTGTCTGTCTGTTTGTTTGTTTGTTTATTTGTCTGCTTTTTTCTGGATAAACAACTTTTGTCAATTCACTTTTTACATAGTTTGCGTCGTTTGTACAAACATTTTTTTTTAATGTTGTTTTTTACGGATAAAACAAAAGCCACGCCTCCTATTGTACACTCGAGACCTGACATCGTCCTCCAGGACTTCGAGAAACGAATATATTCGTGATCGAATTCTCGGCTTCGGCCTCATAGCCTCATTGCCTCAAAGTTCTGAAAAGTGGCCATGGGTGTGATTTACCGCGGTTCTACAAAAACTTAATTCCTCAGTTTTTAATTTCTCCAACTTGAAAATGGAGAAATTTATTTTGAAACAAAGAAGTATTTCCATTGAAATAAAAAACCATTTCTTTGGATGAAAGCCAAAGAATATTCAACTTTTTGATTTAAAGAAGTCTTTTTTGAACCAAAGAATCTTATTCCTGGATGTGGGTTTATATTTTTCAACCAGAAAAATTTGAACTGTCCAATTAATAAAATCTTACAATTAAACAGCATTTAATTTTTGAATTTTAATGGCAATGAAAAATTTGCATAAACCCGGAAAAGACTTGTAAATTTTTTTTCTACATTGAGATGACCAATCTAGTAAGATTTTTGAATTTATTGAATCAGTTATGAAGTAATATTGTGAAATTCGTGAACAGTCGAGATACCTCGAAGAATATGACGTGATTGTAAGCTTAAGCCTCTAAATGAAAAAAAATTATTTACTAACTTCATCTATTTAAAAGATAATAATTTCGTGAAGAAAGGAGATTGATAAAGTTAAAACTATGACTAATATTCTCAAAATTGTTCCTAAAATTACCCTAAAATCCTCCAGATTCTTTTTTGACAATTTTAGACATCTTTTGAATTATTCAAAAATCTTTTAAAATATTATGTTTCAGTTAATTTTTCAAAATAAAAAATCACTTTGAATTTTCTCAAGAAACTACAGGAAATATTTGTATTATTTTTGAAATGTTTTCAAATTTTCCATTATTTAACCAAATTTTCAAAACTTCCATATATTTTATAAAATTATTCGAATTTTTCCAAGAATTTAAAAAAAATTCAAAACTGTAAAATACACGAATTGGAAAATTCCCGACAGTTTATAATATCAACGAACTTCAAAATTCATTAATTTGAATAATTGAATATTTATTCAGTAAAATTAAGATTAATCAGATATTTTTATCAAAGAAACACTTTCTTAATGCCTGAAGTGTTTTATAATTTAGTTTAAATTTAAAATAACAAAAAAATATATATATTTTTAAATGGAAAATTTTGTTTAAAAATCTGCATAGTATTTTGAGGAAAATTACAAAAGATGTTCTCAAAATCGAATTGTTAATTTAAAAAAAAAAAATACAAAAAAAAATCGAGATAATTCAATGCTGAATTAAATCCTGCAAAGTTTGTTTCGAAAATGTTTTTAGGTTCCGAGAAAGTTTAAAAATTTTTTTTTTGTTCAAGGCACACGTGTTTTTAAATTTATTTTTAATACCATTTTTATACAATTATTGATCATTCAAATTCAAACAATAAGTTTTAACAACTTGAAACCTTAAAAAAATTTGTTGAATAAAATATTTAATCATTGTACCTTTAATAAATAAATAATATTCACTAAAAAACTATTTTTTTAATTTTTTTAAATTCTTGAACTTTCTGTTGGGCATTTTCGAATTTGGGATTTTTATATTTCAGCAATTTTATTTTTCGGGATTTTTCAATTGTCCCAAAATTACCTCAAAATTTACCACATTCTTTTTTGATAATATGAAAAATTTTTTGAAATGTGTGGAAATTTTTAAAAATATTCTTTAAAACCTTTAAAAACTAGAAGAATCTTAAAATTTACCAGATTTCTTTTCAATATTTTCCTAAATCTTTTGAAATGTTTTAAAATCTTTTTAATTTTTCTTCAAAAATTAATTTTTCAAACTATAAACTCATTTGAAGTTCTCCCAAGAAACTAGACATTTTTTTTCTCTTAAACTCTTTCAAAATTCTTATAAAGTTTCTAAATTTTTGTTACGAAATATGAATATGAATGGTTAATAAAATTATTTTTAACAAAAAAAAAACGAATTTCCAAAAAAACAGTCGAATTCTCAAATAATTAGTTTAATTTTTAACCAAACAGTTTAATCTTCCGCCAAACAAGTTGAATTTTCAACTAAAAAAGATGCATTTTCAACTCAAGGAGACAAATTTTCCGTGAAAAATAGAATAGATTTCAGATAAAAAAGTAAATTTTCAACATGAAATGAAACGAATTTTCAACAAAATAGTTAAATTCTTAACCAAAGAGATGAATTTTCAACTAAAATTATGAATCCTCTACAAAAAACAAGAATTAAAAAAAAAGTTTATTGTTTAGCCCGAAGATTCATTTCTAATTTTTCCTCAAATTTTTGAAAAACCTTTTAAAACTAGAAGAATTATCTTAAAATCTTCCATATCTTTTGTCGATATTTTTAGAAAAATTTTTAAATATTTTTGAATCTTTTACATTTTTCTTAAAAAATCAATTTGTCAAAGTAAAAACTATTATAAAAAAATGGAATAGATTTCAGATAAAAAAGTAAATTTTCAACATGAAATGAAACGATTTTCCAAGAAAATAGTTAAATTCTCAACCAAAAAGATGAATTTTCAACTGAAATGATGAATCTTCAAAAAACAAAAAAAATCTTCGAAAACGAAAATCAAGAATTTTCAAGAAAAAAAGGAGTTCAACATTAAGCCAAAGAGTTGAATTTTCAACAAAAAAGTTTATTGTTCAACCAAGAATATTCATTTTCTGCAGAAAAGGATGAGTTAATAACAAAATTCATTAATTTTCAACCAAGTACTTGAATTTTCAACTAGAAAAGATGAATTTTCAATTAAGATGATGAAACTTCGGGGGAAAAAATTTTCGAAAACGAAAATCAAGATATCTCAAAAAAAAAAGAATTCAACATTGAACCAAATAGTTGAATTTTCAACAGAAAAGTTTATTGTGTAACCAAGAAGATTCATTTTCTGTAGAAAAGGATGAGTTGATAACAAAATTCATTAATTTTCAACCAAAAATAGAATAGTTGGATTTTCTTATTGGACACTATTAATTCAAATCAAATTCCGGCAAAAACTCGAGAAAAAGGGTCAGTTTCTTGAAAATAGAGGAAAAATTATTTATTAAACTACTGCATACAATTAATGGCTTTTATTAAAAAAAAAACATTCTTATTTATCAACTTTATACTATAAGTACTTGGCTTTACTTTTTTATTTCACAACTGAGACATTATTCACATTAATCCCCTCTTACTTCAAACATAAGTTATTTGAGTTTCATCATTTACAGAAAGTGAATTAAGTGCACAAATTACACTGGAACCTTGATATGAGGGATTTTGATATAATGCTTTCAGTAATCCCCACTTTGGCACGTGGCGGTACTGCGCTTGCGCTAGAATACGTGAGAGGAACACGGCCTGAATCATTGTTGCCATGGTAACGTGTTGTTGGGTCGCGTTCCTCTTACGTGTTCTAGCGCAATCGCAGTACGTATCCATGCCAAAGTTGGGGTCACTGACTGCCTTTCTAGTTTACGTTCGAATTTTCTAACTTATCAGAGAAGAAGACCTTGAGTTACCTCCTTGTTTGTGCCGTGACACCATGCCCGAGACCGGCAATATATCAAAGTTACAGAGGGTAGATTAAGTATTATTCCACATTTAATTTTCTATTTTTCACGTGTATAAAATGTGGAATGTGGAACTCCCAGTCCACTCCCAGTATATATACAACAAGCTTCAGAAATTCAGTTACATTGCTAACAAAGTCATACATTATTCAGTTGTTTCCGTGTTTTGAAAAAATGAGGCTTCTTTATCCTCTGCTGGCCATCTTGGTCATCATTCTGAATTCTACTGGTAAATATATTTTTAAATAATTTGTCCAAACAATATTATAGGTTGATCACGAAATCAAAATCCATTCGTTTTTATTTCTTCTTGCAGGGTTCAGTTCACAGATGGACGGTAACAATAATTATCATCACCAACATTCCGGGCATAGCGCAGATCCCAACCAAAACCTATATTACTTTGGTAACCAAGATCACCAAGATCCTCATCAGCACCCGCATCCTAATGTTAACCCACAACCCGATTTTGTCCCATTTTACAATCCTATGGTAGATCCCTATTATAACCCAGAACAGCATATGCCAGAACTGCATCATGAGGCAAATTTCCCTTATATCCCAGAGCAGCATCATGACCCAAATTTCCCGTATATCCCAGAACAGCATCATGACCCAAATTTCCCGTATATCCCAGAACTCCCTCATATCTCAAATCCCCCGTATATCCCAGAACTGCATCAAGAACAAAATCTCCAGCATATCCAAGAACTCCACCATACCTCAAATCTTCGGCATATGCAAGAAATACATCGTAACCTAAATTTCCTTCATATCCTAGATCCCAGTAATCAACCACATTCTGCTTCTGCCGGACAACCTTCTACGACAGAAGCACGAGTATATCACACATTCACCGTACCGATTCCTACTTACAATATTGATGAACTTAAAAAATGTTTTGAAAATCACATACCTATTATTGTCCTACCCCATAATGGCCAAGAGCTTCCACCTATTCCTAGTGTCATAGTACCTTTTAAACCTCGTAATTTAAAAGCTACGTCTTTTGGAGTCAGATCTACTTACGTCGAAATGCCTCCTTGGTACTTTCGACTAAACAAAGACTGTACAAAATTCATACCAGTACCAACAGACCAAGATATTCGTGTATTAGTATCAATTCCTGAAAAACGCATTCTTGGAATACTAATAAGTAATTCGTATGAGTATTATGGACTATATGCTATACATAATGAACGTCTCGAAAGAGTTACGATACCACATGGAGCTTTTTTTCCTGAACTAATGACCGACCGAGAAATTGGCGAACTGTGTGACAAACGACAATTTGAACCAAATAGAAGAAACGAAGAATAGTGGCATAATTTCCATCCTCAGATAAAAATATTTGAAACCACTTTTTATGTATGTGTAATTATATATAAATCTAGCAAACTGTATCCTCAGATTCTTTTATGTAATATCTTGACACCAGAGGCGATGAATGGAGATGAAAAGAGTTCAATAAAAAACTATCCAAAATAGCCCACTTTCTATTTATTTTCACCTCTTATGTTAAGTTGCGTGCGATGATGTTAACATCAATCTAAATTTAGTAACGAAGCCTAGAGTCGACACTTGAAAATTAAAGAATTATTTTTTTGAACTGCACACTCAACTAAGTTCAGTTCCAAAAGAAACCAATTAGCATCCTGAAAAATATCTTTTTATCTCTTTTTATATTTAAAAAGTTAAAAATTCAACATTTTCAACTCGAACTTGTAAGCTTGCATACGGGTGATTTGAGTCCTCGCATTATGTGCTCGGTTTAGTTTACACGGGAATTATACATTCAGAGAAGCTGACTTGCCAGCGTCACCAAACTAAATCCTCAGCAGAGATAACATTGTATCAACATACATCAGTTTTGTTGCAAAATAAAATAATCGATTCGTCTGGAATCGACATACTTTTCTATTCTCGCATCAACTTTTAATTATGTTGATGAAAAAAGTTTCACTATAAAAAACCTATTTTGAAAATATTTAAATTACCATAACTTCCCTACTCTTCAATAAAATCGAATGTGAACACAAGGAATTATATCAGTTCCATCAATTTGGATTCAGAGAGGAAAAAGGCTTGAAAACAAAAATATGTTTCTTCAAGCGCTCAAGTTGATGCTTATTCTTCTTGAGCTTGATAAAAAAATAGATTTTAAAAATAAATTTTTTATTAATCTCTGGCACAACATGAAACTTTTCACTTTCGTACGACGAGTCATTATTTATTCACAGGTGCGATTTTTTTCAAGCGACAATAGTAGAGACAATATTACCAAGAATCAAGTTTTTGCACGTCTAACTATCTTAGAGAAAACTCGGGGCAAGTATTCCGCGAACAACGATCAGCTGATGGTAGTACGGAAGCAAAATAAGGAGCTGCCTTATTTTCTCGAGGATCACTGCAACATCCGTGAGGAGAAATACGATTGATCGCCAACATTCCTGCTACTGAAAATAATTTCAAAAGGGCCTGGCAGACATTTGTGAAGTGGTACGACAATACTCGATGTTTGGTGAACAGCTATCTCGCAAAGTTGTTTTCTCTTAAATCAATAAGCCGAGAAAGCTCAAGAGAAATTCGCTCTTTGCTCAAAGACACCTGTGAGATCGTAGGAGCCTTGACGTCTTTGAAGCCCCAGGATAACAAATCACACTACCTAGCTCAACAGAAACTGCTTCCTATCCAACAAATCTTACCAAAGCTTCCAGTGTGATCCCACTTAGCTTATCTCTTTCTAATTCTTTGACCAACTCTACATATACTGGTAATGTTCAGCATACTCAACCACCAATGTGACTTGTCAAGAGACTGAGACTGACGAGACAACCAGCTACCATCTCGGGGCTCATAGTGGACAATCTAAAAACAGGCGCTGCATCGTGCGTCTAGCTCTAAAGGAAAGCTCCCTTAATCTTGGAGATTCAAGAGCGGCAGCTTGCTGGGCTCACGTCCAGACGGGAAGACATTTCCGGCAGGACCCCGAATTATACAAGAAATACTCTGGCGTTATGAAGGAGTACGCAGAGTCAGGAGAGATGGAACTAGTCTCCAAGGTAGAAGATCTGTAACCCAATCAGGGTTACTTTTTACCACATCATTGTGTGATAAAAGACAACAGATCAAGTACTAAATTGCGAGTCGTTTTCAACGCTTCTCAACACACAGACCAAGGGGTGTCCTTGAATGATCTCTTGCATTCTGGGCCCAAGTTGCAGACAGAACTGGCGGATGACATCCTACCTGTATCTAGAGATACGTACACTGCTTCAGTTAGCGGATGACGATGGTGCAATTACCCCCTCACTACTGAAATTCTGAAGGGGGGAATCTATATGGATGACGTTCTTTCAGGGGGTGATGATGTTGACATAGCTCAAGAAAGACGCAGACAGGTGGACCTCTCACTCCAAGCAGGAGGCTTTACTTTGAAAAAATGGGTTTCAAACGTGGAGGAGATTCTGCAGAAAGTACCTGTTGAACATCGTTGGACTCTTGACTCAATATTAGTCGTCTGCGAAGTTGGTAGCAAGTACTGCTCTCTGTTTTCAGTTCGCGGATCGGCTTCGTAGGCAGCAGTTCGAACGGACACCTTGTCAACCGACGACGGCCTATCTTAAATTGATACTACGAAGGCTAATCGGCCACGTTCAGCAAGAAGCTTTTCCTGAGGACATCATCTAGGTACGAAGAGAACTGCCTGTTTCGAAATCGAGTCCATTGTTGAAGCTACTAGATATTCTTTGGATTCTGATGGACTACCCGCTACCTTATTCTGTTTAAGATTACGTCGTTTAGCCCTGATTTCGTCTCTGGAAATATAAACAATATTTAGATCGACTCCATTGTCATAAGAGTGAATGTAGGCACAACTGTTAGTGGGATTGTAAACTGATCTAAAATGTACAGCAAATAATTCGGCGATCTGCGGACAAGAGTCTGCTCTTAAATTATCGAGAAACATTTCAGCTGACATCGAAGCGTTATTTCTAGTTTCGTCAACTATTTTCCGAGGCTTCAGCTGAGTCAGACAAGATCGCTCGCTACCTTTCTGCCAACCATACAACCTGGAAATTTAATCCACCTGCCACTCCACAATTGGAAGGAATATAGACAGCAGCGGTACGATCTGTGAAACACCATCTCCGCCATGTGGTCGGAGATACAACTCTAACTTTTGAGGAGATGTCAACTTTTCTTGCTCAAGTAGAGGCATGTCTCAATTCAAGGCCAATCCAGTCTTCAAAGGACGATCCCAATGATTAATTCGCTGTGACTCCTGCACACTTTCTCATCGGCTCTTCGATCTACACTGTACCAGAGCCTTCATTATTAGATGTAAGGCTGACACCTAGAGAGCGTTGGCAGCTCGTGACCAACATGTTCCAAACCTTCTGGAAGAGATGGTCGACGGAACATCTTCACGAGCTACAAGCTTGTCCTACATAGCGGAAGCCAAACACTCCGGTCAAGATCGGTGAACTCGTTTTTAATTCTACAGAAGAAGATGTCTCCTACTAAATGGCCTCTGGCTAGGGTAGTTCCGGTAAATCCGGGGTCAGGTGGTCAAATTAGGTCTGTGTCTCTGAAGACGGCAACTGGTGTCTTTTGAAGAGGCCTGTTGTCAAACTTGATTTATCAACAATTTCTGTTTCAGAATCCCCGGAAGCTGACCCGTCATAACCTTTTCCAGGATGAGCGCATACTCAATGTCTATATTAAGGTGGGCGTACCACTCGAATCTATCACGAAGGTGGGCTGAAAAACTAACCTCAATTTCGCCGCTCGTAGATTCACCGAAGTGTCTTAACACGGCAGCCTCCACTTCTTCCGTCTCGGTAGTAGTTTCGAGGTCAAAGCCCTCGACCTCAGTGCGGAGCACGAGCTCGTGCACGCTACTCCCAACATCGACTGCTTCTTTGATGGCAGCGGACAGTTTGGATTTGCCATCCGCTGCAAAGGCCTACAAGGACCTCTCCGTTTCGGTTTGCCCTGATTTTTACACCGAGGGTGTCTGACTTCACCTTTTGCTTGAGATCGTCGAGGAACTCTGCGTAGCTGGAACCCTGAGCCGGTTTGATGAGAACCGCCTTGGCACACCTTACCGGTGTTATTGGTTGCATCATTCATTCTGCCATCTTCCTTTTCTGGTGTCAAGGTCGCAGCCGCTGCAGCGGTACTGGTCCTTAGCTTCTTCCTCATTGACTTGGAAGAGCCTGTCTCAACGAGCCTCAGCGTGCGCTCCCTCTCGCGCTTCCCAGGAAGAAGGGTAGGAGTTTCCACAGTTTCCTCAGTCTGAGTACTATTTTTTCTTGTCTCTTTCTTCACATTTACTTTCTTCTTAAATTCTCCTACCTTTTTCCCACAGAATTTCCATGGTTGTAACTCAGGGTCTTCCTTTTGGACGCGTCAATAAATTCGAACGTAAGCAATCAGGGGTTCTCAACCCTAGTTCTTTTGGTTGCTGATGACGAATCCGGTGTCAAAATTGAGAAATTATGAATAGCTGATCCAAAATGGTAAAATAAAATGCAAAAGTCACGTTATTTGATTGAAAGTCAGTTCTAAGTGGTTTTTCTGGCCGCTGAAGACGAATCCGGGGTCAAGATTTTAAAATCCACAATAGCTGATAATATAGTAGAATAGTCATCAGCGACTCAAAAACTCTTTAGTACTGCCTTTCGTTCAGGTCACTTGATTTTTACATTTTAATCCGCCATATTGGATCCGCCATTTTGAATTTCTTAATTTTGACCCCGGATTCGTCATCAGCGACGTAAAAACCCCTTAGGAAATTAACTTTCATGATGATTATGGAATTACTGGCTTCTACCAGTTTTGGCACATAACGCCGATTTCGAGCCTACCAGTTAACTGGTTTGGATTTTTTTTTTAAATATTCTTAAAAAATTAATGTTACTGAATCAGAAATCATTTTAGATTTTCCTAGGAATCTTAAAAAAATTGCATTATGTTGAAATCTTTCAAAGTCTTCAAAATTCTAAATTTTTTAATTTTTTGAAATCAAATTAAATTGAGAATTTTTTGTTCACTTTTTTTAAAACTTGTACATATCTTTTTAAAATGGTTCTAATTTTTCCTCAAATTTGTGAAAAACCTTTCAAAACTAGAAGAATTGCCTTAAAATCTTTTAGTTTTTTTTCGATATTTTTAGAAATCTTTTGAAATGTTTTAGAATCTTTTTAATTTTGTATGTGTGGATGTGTGCATATTCTTGAGCTGATTTTGTTTTCAAGATATTGTTGAATTTTTGAATTAAAAAGACCATAAAAACAGTTTAATTCAAATAGAAAAGACAAATTTGCAACAAAATAGTTGAATTCTCAACAAAAATGATGAATGGTCAATAAAATGATCTTTAACCAAAAAAACGAATTTCCAAAAAACAGTTGAATTCTAAAATAATTAGTTGAATTTTTAAGCAAACAGTTTAATCTTCTGCCAAGCCAGTTGAAATATAAAAGCTTTCAATTTTAAAAAAATGAATTTTTAACCAAAAATAAAACGACTTCTGAACAAAACACTGAAATTTCTAACTGAACAGATTATTTTTCAACAGGAAAATTGATCTTCGAATTTAAAAAAGAGGAATTTTGAATGGAAAAATATGAATTTTCGATAGTTGAATTTTCAATTTAAAAAATCATTTTTTCACAAAAAAAATAGCTTTCAGTTAAAAAACTGAATTTTCAAACGACAGTAAACCAATTTTCCAACAAAATAGTTAAATTTTCAACGAAAGAGATGAATTTTCAACTAAAATTATTTGATGAGTCAAATTCAGGTTAAAACTCGAGAAAAAGGGTCAGTTTCTTGAAAATAGAGGAAAAATTATTTATTAAACTACTGTATACAACTAATGGCTTTTATTGAAAAAAAAATTCTTATTTATCAACCTTATACTATAAGTACTTGGCTTTACTTTTTTATTTCACAACTGAGACATTATTCACATTAATCCCCTCTTACTTCAAACATACGTTATTTGAGTTTCCTCGGTTTAAGAAAGTAAACTATGTGAAGAAATTACACTG
>CAKNXH010055391.1:0-13806 GCA_932178445.1 Andricus quercusramuli
GATTTTATTACCACTTATTGATGTTAACGTGCGAGTTTTTAAATCTCATTTTTTGTAGAACTCAGAATTCGTTCAGACAGCAGATTTTGCTTTCTTTTCAACGGAAACGCGTGTAAAGAAGTTAGGGAAATCCTTCCCTTAACATATTTTATTGAAGAACGATAATTTTCCATTTTAAACCATTTTTGTTGTGGTTGGTCTTTCATCAGAAAATCCAATTCTAGTGCCTGCGACAACACCGTATTTATTAGTCGACTTTGTCAGGTGACATCATTTGTTATTAATTTTGATACATTAATTAATGAGAATTTACTTTCAACAAAACAACTCAATTTTTGACTACAATCACGATGAACATATAACTGAAATAATTGCCTAATCAGTTGAAATAACTGACTTTCGATTCTTACAAACACTTTAAAGATGAAAAATGAATTTTTCTGTAAAACAGTGGAATTTTAACCAAAAAATATGCATTTTCCACCACATAGGAATTTTCTGGGGAAATTTGAAAGAAGGATTATTAATTTTCTACCAAAAAAGACGAATTTTCATACAACAAAAAGCAGAAAAATTCAACTTTCAGATGTAAGAAATTTATTCTCAATAACAGGAGAAACGACTTTTGAACAATGCAGTTTAATTCTCAGACAAAAACATGAACATGAAAACATGAGAATTTTCAACTCAGTACTTGAATTTTCAACAAATCACTTCAATCTTCAACGAACCAGTTAAACTTTCAAGGAAACATACGAACTTTTATAACAAAATAGAAGAAAGTGTCCACTAACGGTGGAAAATTTTAAAACTCTCTGTTGTAAAAAATTACTCTTTAATAACAGACGAAACGACTTTCACACATTAGTTTCATTTTCAAAAAAAAGATGAACCATTATTGCCAAAGAATAATGAATTTCTAACTACATACTTTTATTTTCAATCACGGAACTTTTGCGGATCCAAAATTGATCATTATACGACATATGGGGATGCTGAATCTAGATTTAAAAAAATTTGATATAGAAAACGCATTCTTTTCCAACAGAATCCAAATTCAAGATCGCGAATCGAAAGTAGCATAACATAATTATTTTTCTAAAAATCCGAAGAAAATTAAAATATATTTTTTGTGCAATGAACGATAATAAGTTCAATAACTATTAGTGCGAAAAGGTTTAAGATATTGTGTACTATGAAGTTGAAATTTAAACTAAAGTTTATTACCATTTTTTTCTTTCCTTATTGTATCAAAAAATTATATTTTGAAATTATATTTTTATTTTACAATGTGACGTGCTGCTTCTGTATCATATATGTATTTTGTATACATGCATTTAATTTCAAAGAAAGTTTTTATACGTCGAAGTGTATTATGTGTATTATATGTGCTATGTATGTATAAAATAAAAATGAGTGATTCATATGAATTATTTTTCATTTATGCGGATTCACCGAAAAATCATATGACATTCCCCGTGTCGGCAATTTCTTTGAACTCTTTCAATATTCTTTCAACTCATTTTGCACATCTTTCTGATCTTCGCGTATTCTTCCAATTCATCCGTATTCTCTTCGATTCTCGCCGATTCTCACCAATATAATCTAAGCACACACATAGGTCATATATAATTGATTTAACAAGACGATTCGGAATGGATTCAAAATTTAAGAATTTCTTGATTTTAATAATAACAATGAAACTGTTTCAATTGGAATGTCTTAGTAGTGAAACAAATATAGACGACTGATTGATACCTTATAAGATTCTTGCAATTTTAAAATAACTTGAAAATCATATAGCAATAAGTTGAGACTTTCATTAAAATTAAGGTATTGTTTTAGTGTAAAATATGAAAATTGGGACTTTCACATTTTTCGGTTAGAAAAAAGGAACAATTGCTTAATATTTAGAAATATTTGACTGTTCATATAAAAACAGTAATTCTAAATAAAATATTTGAAACTGTACCAAAAACTAACATTTGAACGTTACAATTTGAAGCGTTATATTTAAAAAAATGCAATTCACAAGTGAAATTGTTCAATTTTGATGTCGAATAAGTATTAAGTACCTATTATTTCTAGAAAAAATGGAGCAAGTTGAAGAGATGCCAAAAATTATTTTTACTTTGAAATGATTTTTAATCATATAAACCAAATGTCTAATTATACGGACAAAAACTGACTATTCGTAACGCAATGTCAGTGCAAGCAGCCCACGGCCTAATTTAGAAGAAACTATAGATTTTTCGCGATTTTGAACAAAAAATTGAGATGCTTTCCAAGAATTGTGAAAGGCCTCGAGATAATGAAATTGGTTATTTTTTATATTTTTGACCTACTCGTGTTGACAGGGGGGGTTGGAGGTCTCGGGGGGTGCTGTGCTGGGACCGACACGCTGGGACTCAACGGGTGCTTTCACGTAAACTTGGGTGTTGGGGGTCGGGGCAAGGGGAGAAGATGCGATATGGCGCGCGCATCCACGCGGCACAACGCGAAACGATGGTGGTGGGGAAAGCAAGATCGCATCGCTCTCGTGGACGGTCGTTCGGGGGGTCGGGGTGGAGGGAGACGATGCGAGGTAGCGCGCGCATCCACGCGGAACGGCGCGGAACGCTGGTGGTGGGGTATACGAGATCGCAAGCCCGAAGACATTCGGGTACCTTCGCGTCGAGTCGGGTTAGAACTAGATTATTAAAACAGAAGAGTTTCCTATTAAATTGTGTGGACGGGAAAAAATTGAAGTATGACCAAGTGTTACGAAACATGATAATACAGGGAACGAATTAATTTGTAGGCCTAATATATTAATGGCCAGTGAAAAATAAACGTTGAAATTCTTGCCAGTGATTTATTTGCCATATTTATATTTCTTTCGTCTTTAGTTCCTCACTCCTGACGATGAAAATTGAGCTGAAATATTGCTTGCTTGAAAATTGAATAAGTTCGTGGAAAATTTCACTTTTTGGCTTAAAAATAAATCTGTCTTAGTTGAAAATTCAAGGGCTTGGTTGGAAACGCGTTTTTAAAAACGGCAAAATAGTTATTTTAACTGATTATGTAACTATTTCAGTTCTGTATTCATCGCTACTGTAGTTTAAAATTAATCTCTTTGCTTTTGAAAGTTTTATTGTTTTGTTGAAAATAGTAGTTTCGTAATTGAACATTGAAGTACATAGTTAAAAGTTCATTTTTTTTTTTTTCGTGATAATGGTTCATCTTTTTGGTTGAAAATGAAACTGCTTTGTTCAACAGTCGTTTATCCTTTCAATGAGAATTAATTTTTTGCATCTGAAAGTGGAATTTCTCTTCGCTTTTGCATAAAAATTCGTCTTTTTGGGTAGAAAATTAATAATCCTTGTTTCAAATTTCCCCATTCTCGGGTCAAAAGTTCAACTGTTTCGCAGACAAATTCGTTTTTTGGTTTTAAAGATTTAAAAAATTGAAAATCAATTACTTTCACTTATTATGTATCTATTTCAGTTGTAGCTTTATCGAAACTATAGTTAAAAACTCGCCTGTTTGCTGGAAAGTTTAACTGGTTAGTTGAAAAATTTATCGCAACTGTAGTTGAAAATTAATCTGTTTGCTTTTGAAATTTTCATTGCTTTCTTGAAAATAGTAGTTTTGTAATTGAACATTGAAGTACATAGTTAAAAATTCATTTTTGTTTTTGAGATAATGGTTCACCTTTTTTGTTGAAAATTAAACTAATTTGTTAAAAAGTCGTTTCTCCTGTTATTGAAGATAAATTTTCTACAAGTGGCAGTTGAATTTTTCCACCGTTAGTGAAAATTATTTTTTAGTTTGTCAAAAAATTCGTCTTCTTTGGTAAAAAAATTCATACTTTTGGGTTAAACATTCAACTGTTTCACAGAGACATTCCTTTCTGAGCTTTGAGTTTTTTTACAAATGAAAATCGATTACTTTCACTTATTATGTATCTATTTCATTAGCAGATTCATCGTAACTGTAGTTGAAAATTCGTCTGTTTGCTTGGAAGTTGAACTGATTAATTGAAAATTGTAGTTTCGTAATTGAAATTCAAGTACTTGGTTGAAAATTCATTTTTTGGACTAACGGTCCATCTTTTTGGCTGAAAATTAAAATGCATTGTTAAAAAGTCGTTTCTCCGTTTATTGAAAATACATTTGTTACAGCAGAAAGTTGAATTTTTCTTCTTTTTTGTCCATAAAAATTCGTGTTTCGGAGGAAATTAACAATCCTTGTTTCAAATTTCTTCAGAAAATTCTTATTTGGTGGAAAATGCATATGCTGTGGTTAAAAATTCAACTGTTTTACAGAAAAATTCGTTTTTCAGCTTTCAAGTGTTTGTAAAAATCGAAAATCCATGTATATTCATCGTAACTGTAGTTACAAATGGAGTTGTTTGGTTGAAAGTATATTTTAATTAATTAATTCATCAAAATTAATAACAAATTATGTCACCTGACAAAGTCTACTACGAAATAACACCAAATATGTTGAGGGAAGGATTTACCTAACTTCTTTACAGACGTGTACGTTGAAAAGAAAGCAAAATCTGCTGTCCGAACGAATTGTGAATTGTGGAAACAGTATATCCGTATTGATTTATTAACGATGATTATATTCAAATATATTCTCCCTTCCCTAACCTGAATCAGCAGTGTGACACTCTAACTTTATGAATTCATGACTACATGCCTCCTCAAGTTAAAGCTATGCTCCAGCAATCTGTGGCGGCCATATTTCCCCCTAGTAACTTTCACTTCTCTACCCGGAGGTTGGTACTACTTAGAACGCAAGGCAAACGCACGTGCGGTACCGCGCCGCGCGGAGCAGAATGGGCTTAGTGTGGATTCACCATTAGGGTGGCGTCCCATGGCAACGTCAATCTTGGCGCAAAACGTCAAATCACTAGATATCCAGCCAATGATATTCTCCTAGTGATCCACAGAAACACAGTGATTGGCTGTAATGTCTGGTGATTTGCGGTTTTGCGTCAAGTTTGACGCTGCCATGGGACCGCAGATGGAAGATAGGTATAGAGGCGACAATGCCCACTAAGCCTAGAAGATTGGCGCGGGGAATGAGACGTCGGGAGTAGGCTTAGTTAGGGAACCAGCGATGCGAGGGCGCTAGTATCGCGAACCAGCCACGCAACCGTTCCCTCTACCCCTCTACACCTCTACGAACGTTGTGGGAAGATAGGCTTAGCTTGGGCTTAGCGTGACAAGTGAAAGAAATTGTTACTTACCAGTTTTTCATCGTAACCAAGAACTGCTGCTAATAATCTCGTCGATTATGAATATTTGCCACATATGCATTTCATTAAAAATGAATTTTCAAGTGTATATTATAGTATATTAATTATCTCAGGAAGACGAAATAAATGCAAATAATCATTGAAAATTTTCCTATGCTAGAATTTTATACTTATATTTAATTCTGAGTCAGTAAACGCCCCTTTTCTAGATCATTTGATTTTTTCAATTGGAAAAATACAGTATTGACCGAATCCATTTCAAATCAGGCAAGTTCTACACTTGAAGTCGCAGAATCTCTCGTGGGCAAAATATGATGCTTTTAGAGGAAATTAGGCGATACGTATTTTTGCGATTTGTGAAAACAAATTTCAGATTCTGGTAGAGTTTGTCGCCTTCTTTCGAAACTCGCGAGAACATGAGAGAAATCTTCGAAATTAACAAAATAGCGGCAGTTTTTCTGAAAATGTTAAAAGTCGATTTTCTCAAAAAACCCACACTGATATTTTTTGCAAATTTTTTGTTGAATTTGTACTATCATAAGGAAAATACCTTGTAGGTTTAATGCGGGCTAAATAACATTTGTGGGCAGGAGAATTTTTTTTCATAAAATCGAATTTTCGCATTTTTCTTGAAAACAACAACAGATACAAAAAAAAATGCTGAGAAAATAGTTTGCACATTTGAAAAAGTTCTACAAAAAGTTCTCCTGAGCATTTATGATATCTTGTACCGTTCCCGAGAAAAGTGAAAAAAATCCATTTTCATAAACAAAAAATTGTCTTCATTCCTGCCTTATGAAAATATCCACCATTTATGTTCAATATTAAGAAATATATATACGTTCATATGAGGAAAGCTCCATGTTAGTTTTACGTGGGCTGAACAATTTTTGTCATCAGAAAATTATTTTTCATAAATTAGAATTTTGAAATTTTTTGCTGAAACAATTTAAGTTACAAAATGAATGTCAAGACAAGAAATTTTTTGACTGAAAAGTTTGTATATTCAATATATTTAAATATATTTCACATTTATCCAGGTATTTTTTAACAATGTATAAAAACTTTATTTGAATCTCAGTTTAAAAAACAAATAAAATTTTTCAAATCTTGAGATGAAGAATCTGAATAAATAGATAATAAAAATCTGAAAACGTGGATCCAGGTATTATTTATTTCTTTTTTAAACTGAGATTGAAGCTTTTGTAACTTAAATTGTTTCAGCAAAAAATTTCAAAATTCGAAATTATGAAAAATAACTTTCTGATGATAAAAATTGTTCAGCCCACGTAAAACTAATAAGCCAGGAATGAAGACAATTTTTTGTTTATGAAAATTGAATTTTTTTCATTTTTCTCGGAAATGGTACAAGATATCATAAATGCTTAAGAGAACTTTTTGTAGAACTTTTTCAAATGTGCAAACTATTTTCTCAAAATTTTTTTGTATCTGTTGTTGTTTTAAAAAAAATGCGAAAATTCGATTTTATGAAAAAAATTCTCCTGCCCACAAATGTTATTTAGCCCGCATTAAACTTACGAGGTATTTTCCTTATGATAGTACAAATTCAACAAAAAATTGGCAAAAAATATAAGTGTGGGTTTTTTGAGAAAATCGACTTTTAACATTTTCAGAAAAGCTGCCGCTATTTTGTTAATTTGGAAGATTTTTTTAATTTTTTCGCGAGTTTCAAAAGAAAGCGATAAACTCTACCAGAATCTGAAAAGAAATCGTGAATATCTCAATTCAAATACGCATAGCTCTGTAAAAAAATTTGTTTTCACAAATCGCAAAAATTCGTATCGCCTAATTTCCTCTAAAACCCAACATATTTTGTCCCGGAGAGATTCTGCAACTTCAAGTCTGGAACCTGCCTGATTTGAAATGGATTCGGTCTATTGAAAAATGTAGATATACAATTTTGTAAGGAGGACATATATTAATTAAAAATAAGCAAATTGAAACTTTTTGGTTCTGAAAAATTATCGGAATTGCAAGTCTTTCTCCACTACAGAAGAGTTGATAAACTTTCTTGGTGACTAGGAGGTTTCAAATTGAAATTTTTTAAATATACTTTCACAAAAATAAATTCCTTATACTTTTACAGTGCTATTTTCACTCCAATTTTACTTTGTAATTACTTTCCCGGTAAGAAGGCTTGCATTAAAAAGTATTGGAAAATTTCATGTACCCAGTGGTAACGTAAAAGATATTGAATACTTCTGGATCCCGTTTCTGTCCCCCCCTTTTTAATCTCTACAACAGTAGAAGTTATCTCTTAAATTGAAACCCTTTCTGTACACAGCGCCGATAATATTTTCCTGAATAATTTTGGATACCGCGAAGGCAACCAAGAAATAGACAAATTTTAATCTTTTCTCGAATTTTCTGTTTTTCGAATAATAATGAGGTCAAAAGCTTATTAAAACATAGCATCGGTTAATTTACGATGTTAGGATTAATTTTCACACAGATGGCTATGTGGTGAAAAATAATTTTTTTTTATTTTTTATCATGATTTCATATTTTTGTAATTGATAATATTTGAACAAAGCAAATATTTTACGATAAAGAGATGTATTCATGTGAATAACTCTACTAGATTTTGCAAATTTCTTGCTTTTCGAGCGCGTTCTAATGCTTCAAACGAAAATAGTGTTTTTAGTTTATTTGAGGTTACGTTTGGCAGCTCCGATCGGCTTTGAAAGGGATTGGAATCTTATTATTTTCGCCGCCTAATGAGGATTAAGAAACGAAGGACAGAAAAGTCATTCTTAGGGATTCAAAATTTCTAATACTTTTTAATACAAGGCTTCTTACCGGGTTGCCATCTTCGATTTCGCAAATCCAATTAATTATGCAAATTAAGTTGTACTCTGCCAAGTTTTAAAATTTTCACATGAAAATTTAGTCAGTTACAAGATTTTTTAGTAGGTATGTAATTCACTGAAAATCAATATTCTTGTTAATACTGTAAAAATACTATTACTTCAGAGCTAATTCCAGGCATTGAAATACGATTAAAAAACCTGTCTCCAGTCATACTAAAATGAAACCACTCGTGGGATTCCAGAGTCGTTTTTCTACATTGAAAATAATAACACCATGAAGTTATCATATTTCAAAAAAGGACTCGAAAAATACGATACAGAAAAAAAATCTCTGGTTTTTACAGAGAATGTTTGATAATATTTTGAACATTTTCCAATAATAACTATGAGTATTTATTCTGAACATTTTGTGATAATATATCACTAACAGCATAATACTTTCATGGACGTGCTTAGACAAAAGCAAGTCTGAATCTCAATGTGTATTTTCGATTTTTTTTGTTCCTTGTGGGTCAAAAATGAACCACGTTGAAGGAGAAATAAATTGGTCTGGTTTTACAGAAAAATGGATTTTTCTGGAAAAAGGCAAATCATAACGCAAAATTATATACAATATCTGAGGGAGATATGCGAAGGAAATTGTTAGAAAGTAGTGTGAATTATCTATCCCGCTTATGGAGAGGTCTTTAAGTACAGTGGCGGACTGGCCATAGGTTGGGATGAGGGAAACCCCGCCGGCGCCCACCCTATCAGGCGCCCCCTGAGGCATGTAGGCGCCCTCTAAGATCATTTTTTTAAACAATGTAAATGTTTTTAATATCAAACAGGAGAAAGCAGAAGGAATTTATTAAAATGTTACTCCGTAAACATATTGTACTCCATAATCTAGTTAATCATCAACACATAACATCGTACATGAATTTCAAATTATACTTCCAAAGCAAATAAAAGTTTTGTGAGGATTAATTTGTTTGTCATTCCAGGATTCATAACTATGGAAAAAAATTGTATTCTCTTGCATCTAACAGAATTTTTTCTCATTATATAAAGCGTCAGCAATGTATTTAATATCTTCGTTTATCAAACTATAAATAGTTCAAAATTATTTCGTAAAACTTTAAACGTTGCAACATATTATTGTGTAAACGAAAGGATTAAAAATCCTTTTTCTATAAATTGATCAGTCAATCCAGGTTCGGATTTATTCAGATTCATTTGGATTGAAAATTCGGTTCGGATTGAACTGGATAGAGTCGGATTAATTTCTTAATATATTAATAAATTTCTTTCCTGAAGAGATTAATAGCGAGATTAACAGCTTTTCGCATAATAATAGTCATTATTGCGAGTATTTGAATATATACTACTGCTGCGTCCTGGAAAATATTTTTGTTAATAAAAATAATACTTTTTTTTGTTTAAGTATGCATAATTTATAAAGAGACTGATGATCCAAAAATACTCTTTTTAATAAGCTGCATCTTTTACATTCTGCATAATTTGCCAATATGATCAGATGTTTTTAAAAAGATGAATTTTTGTATAAAAGCAGACAAATTTACTATAAGCGACCTCTGAATAATATCTGATTCATGTCTCTTTCAAAGTGGTTCATTTATAACCCAAAGGGAACAGAAAAATCGACAATGCAAGTTGAGATTCAGAATTATTTTTTTTGTATACCCCTTATGAATATTTTAATTCAGAATTGATTATTATTCATTTTTGCCTCATTTCGTTTGCTGCAAAAACATTTCTTTGCATATTTATGGCGAATAGATCCCTTATTTTCATGGAAAAATTTAGATCTTATGTTTTTTATTGAATTATTCTCTTAAGTTGATGGTAATCATATTTTTTAACATTTCTTCCATGATAAAATCAGTTTATAATCTTTTCAGTACGACATTGCAATCACTTTCATTAAAAAAAAATGTAACTACTCAGTCATAACTCAAAACATGTTGTTTGTAGAAACTTGTACGAATATAGTATTGATTAATATTTGCAAAAAATTTTTGTTATAAAGAGAAATTTTTTTTCATAATATTCGATAAGTGATTAAAACCTAAATCATCACAACTCGTACCAATTTTATTGAAACTGTTTGAAATTGAGTACACATACAAAGTATACTCAGCGAATTCCTGCAAAATAATAAAAAGTTGAAAATGACCTTTTGTTTAATAATATCCAATTGAAAATTAAGGCTGGTCGGTAACCACATTTTCCTACATTCGAAGACAAAAAGTATCCAGGCAACTTTAGACTAAAAACAACCTCCAGCAAGAAAGTTGTTCTATACACGGAGAGGAGTTAACCGCGACCGTTACTGCAAGTCCGCTGCCGTCGCGCAGAACTTGCGAGTGGGAGGGAGGCAGAAGCTGTTGCTTCGCTCGCATAAACCATTGCGGGCGAACCTCAACCGTTCTGGAGCGTGACCGTAATACGCAGCGTAGCTATAGTTACTCCACTCGCAGTGATAGGTACGGTTTACTCCGCAAGCATTACTGCGCGCACCATTTTTTTCGATGTGGGTAAACCTGGAACTACCACTTTACCCAGAAAACGTAAGACCTTTGCCATAATTAAGGGCTCATTGAAGGCTCACTTGGTAGCCAAAAGCCAGATTTTGGGCTCTGCCACTTACACGCTTAACTCACAAACTAACAAACAATGACTCGAAAATATAATAAATTTCGACGTTTGTGACAGCGAGACAAAAACATTCGAGTACGCGCGACGACGATCAACTGATATCGTTAGACTTCACACTGTCCAATCCCATTACGGTGGTAACCGCTACGGCTCGGGAATCTGGCAGTAACTGTTACTGCGACGGACGCAACAGTCGCTGCAGAATCTTTTACGGTGGCGCGCAGTGACTATCACGGTGTAGGAGTAATATTTCCGTCATCAACCGTCACCGTCGCTGCTCAGCCACAACATGATTTTTCTGCAGAACTCTTGTGGTCGGCGCAGCAACGGTTACGGTGAAAAATGCACCCGCTCTGGTTTACTTCTCTCCGTGTATAGTTCAAAGAAAATACCTGGAATATTTTAGATAAATTCATCAAAAATTGACTGAAATATGTACTTTGAAAATAGTACGAGAGTCGGGTGAGTTATTGGATCTGAGTCCTCAACTGTACCTACGATAATGTTAAAATGTTTTTTTATTTTTAAGTTTAAAAAAAAAGTTTTAACTACATCATTCAGATTTTTTCCACGAGTGCAGAAAGATAAGTATGGGAGTAGAAAATGTATAAGTACAAAATCAAATAATGTAAAAAATGCCCATACATAATATTATAATTCTAAGAAAATAATTATTGTATGCGAAGGATATTATTTGTACATTTTTATTTGTGTATTTATTAATAAGTTCACGTGTTTGTTATGGTTACAATTTAAAAGCAAATAATTTTAAATAAATGCTCACATATTGTCATAATAATGACTATTGTAATGAATCATTCTAAGAAAAGAATTATTCATTTGGGCGAATCAAAAAATTTCTAATGGCGTCGTTTTGAAAAAAACGTTCATTTTTCAATTTTAACTTGAAATATCAAAATAAAAAGTTTCAAATGAAAAACGTATCGGTGGATATTTCCATTCACGGAAATGTTGGAAGAAAGTTAATAGCCAGAATATAGTTCGGAAAGACCAGTCCAGGTATAAGGGTTCTAAATTTGTTGCAGTTCGACTCATGTACACGGCACACTCTCTTCACCTACCCCACTCACACACGTTAAGCGTAAAAGCACTGTTTCGCGGCACTAGCGCCTTCGCGTTGCTGGTTCCCTAACTAAGCCTTCCCCTGCCGTCTCGCTCCCCTTAGCGTGCATCAAACTGCCCATTGCATTGTCGCCTCTATACCTATCTTCCCTCTACGGTTGATCCGCCCACTCACCCAGCGTCACTGAACGGCTCTGAGTGCACCCAAGTGCACTCGGTGAAGGTGGAGTCCCATGTGGGCAGAAAACGTCGGTGTAAAGCAGAAACTAATGAGAGTGAGAGAGACGGACATATCTATTTGTCTCTTCCACTCTCATGAGTTTCTGCTTTACGCCGACGTTTTCTGCCCACATGGGACTCCACCTTGAGAAACCTGAACGAACCCCAGAGGAGCAGAAGACCTGAACAGGGCTGGGACGATAAAACAGGACAAGGCTGAGACGTAACAGGATGAAAGCAGAAAACGTTTTGTTACTAGCATCGTCTAGTAACTTCTTAAGTTTAAGCCGCGTTTGGGTGCCGTCCCATGGCAGCGCAAAACTCGGCGTAACGCGCAAAACGTCAAAGCACTAGCTAGTGACTTCTAGCGACAAAAATATTGTGACGAATGTAGCCGCCTTTATATTTTGACGGAATTTTGTTGTGTCAATTTTGCGTTGTGCGCAACGCAAAGCATCAAATATTTCCTTTCTGTCCCATGATGGCGCTAAACTTAGCACCACATTTTCATAGCGAATGAAAAATACACTCCCAGCAGCTCTCAGGGAAAGTACGTGCCGCCATTGGTTATTCCATTGTATTGCTAATATAGACTGCTGTTTGGCGCTCTCATGGAACAGTAGAGAAAATATTTGATGCTTTGCGTCGCGCACAACGCAAAACCGAGAAAAGAAAATTCTGTCAAAACGCCGATTATTTGCAAATGTTGTGAAAAGAGTGAGCGCGCAGACATTCTCTGTAACTTTGTTTATTATTTTAGTAATAGGACTCGACAGTGACGACAATATTGAAATATTGTTGGTTATGTTATAAGTTGGCAGACAATAATGAACAATAAGGACGATGGGAATGCAAAATAACGCAATCATAAAGGTGGCTACATTCGTCACAAGATTTTTGTCGCTAGAAGTCACTAGCTAGTGATTTGACGTTTTGCGCGTTACGCCGAGTTTTGTGCTGCCATGGGACTGCACCCTTTGTCACTTTGAAACTAATATGGCGGCGATCCAAGATTCCGTAGTGTTCCGTGTGTCGTAAATTAAAAGAACACAAGGTGTACACATAATGTAATATTATATTGTCTATCTATAAGAAATATCTAAGAACATCTCCTACCAGTCTTAACTTCTGTACGGTTCAAAATATGATTTTTTCGTTTAGTTTTAAAGAAAGGCTGGTTTAGCAGGGCTGGTGCTATCTTTCTACTTTTATAGAAAAGGATAGAATTATTTATGAAAATTATAAAATAATTTATTTAACTTTTCTCCTCTCGATAAAGAATTTACCGCTTTTCTTGAAAAATAGAAAGATGACGCCGATCCTGTTAACTTATAGCATGGCTTCTAAGCTCCAAAAACATAAATATTTGCTCATTTTGAATCTTACAAAAGTTATGACTGAAATGAGATTTGCTTAGACTTAGATCGAGGGGTAGACAACTCGAATTATTGGGTGTACACCTACTGCTGACTACAAGATACTTCAGGGCGCAGTCCCATGGAGGTAGATTAGTAGAATAGTGGAACAGTTTTGATCAATGAGGTGACTGCTAGAGCTTGTGCAGGCACCCCATTGGTCAAAACTGTTCTACTATTCTACTAATCTACCTTCTTGGACTGCGCCCTCAAGGTGGAGTCCCATGTGGGCAGAAAACGTCGGCGTACAGCAGAAACTCATGAGAGTGGAAGAGACAAATAGATATGTCCGTCTCTCTCACTCTGATTAGTTTCTGCTTTACGCCGACGTTTTCTGCCCACATGGGAC
>CAKNXH010055391.1:13906-41328 GCA_932178445.1 Andricus quercusramuli
GTCCCATGTGGGCAGAAAACGTCGGCGTAAAGCAGAAACTAATCAGAGTGAGAGAGACGGACATATCTATTTGTCTCTTCCACTCTCATGAGTTTCTGCTGTACGCCGACGTTTTCTGCCCACATGGGACTCCACCTTCAGGATATTTCAATGACTTCAGGAGAGGAGAATTCAGGTGGGATCCTTTTTTGAATTCCTGTCTCAAATTACGATCTAGATAGGAATATAGGATAGGATTCTAAATCGGTTCTTATAATGGGTTTTTATGAAGTTTCTGACATGAGTGGGTTTGCAATTAATATTTGTGGAGTGCGCAGTAGCCCAGATAACAATCGTGCGACGCACAATACTCGCATGCGTGCGATGCACGCTGTACGAGTCGTAACGCACGCATGCCGCCATCACCTGTCGCCATGCTGTGATGGGTAGGTAGAGTGCATGCGTAATGCGTCTCATATCGCCATCACGACGTACTTCACGTATGACTGCGTACGAAAGCCTATCTGCGACGCATGCGTGCGTTCATCCTGTAGATAATAAATAATTTCGTAATAGTGGTCTACAGGGTTCATTAAAAAAGTAATGCACATAGTGACATAAAAATTGATTTATTGATCCGATAATTACAAATGTTTAAAATTCTTCAAAATAGTTCCCGTCTACATCAATATACTTGCGGAGACGTCTTTGCCACGCCTGGAAGGCACTCTTAAACTCCTCAGCCGGAATGTCTTTTAAAAACCTTGTAACATGAGCTTGAATGTTTTCCACGGACTCCCAATGTTTTCCTTTGAGCTCTTTCTTCAAGCGGGGAAACAAAAAAAAGTCACTGGGACGATGAAGACCGTGTGGCTGTGTGCATTGTCGTGGTGGAGTTTCATCGGCACAAGCTTCGCACAGACCTTTCGCATTTGCAGATCTTCGGTCACTATCCCATGTACCGCAAATGTTGACATGTTTAGGGTGTTAGCGATTTGTTGGATGCTCAATCGACGGTCTGAACGCAAAAAGTCGCGCACACGCTTCACGTTGTTGTCGGTCCTGGCCGTTGTTGGGCGTCCAGATCGGGGCTCGTCGGCGACCTCCTCCCGGCCCTCCTTGAATGCCTTGTGCCACCTTCCGGCTTGTGTTCTTGAAAAGCAATCATCCTTGAAGGCCTCTTGAAGCATCCGGTAGGTTTCCGTAGCATTCTTCCCAAGCCGCACGCAAAATTTGATGGCGTATCGTTGATCGAGCGAACCCTCCATCGCGCCGTGTTACAACTTTCAAAAACACGCTTCACGCGGAACCACGTCCTGACGTTCTTACTGCTCGGAGCCAACTGGGCCCAGGGGCGTTTTAAAGGGCAGACCCCCCACTACTTTTTCCAGCTGGGTAGAGCGCGATGCGATGTATAGTCGCGTCAGAGTACAGTCATATGCATTACTTTTATAATGAACCCTGTAATTAGATCCTCGATATTTTTATTTATTTAAAAACGTAATTTTCTACTTTATTGTACTTCTTTTTTGAATACTTTAATACACCTTCATTTTTATAATGATGTTAATACTTCGAAGTTGAGATAAGAAGTTTAAGAAGCGTGCGCCCACACACACCCTCTATAGTCTCCCCACTCTGTCTTCCGCAGTCTCCCGTCATCAGCTGATCAGCACGAGTTTTGTACCGTTTTGTTTTTATAGTTTTCAGCGCGATTTTCCAAGTTTTACTCTTTATTTTTTTACATATAATTTTAAAGTGAAGTGCTTTGAGGTGTTCATGCTTATTGGATACACACGTATATAGCGCAGCTTTTAATATCAATTGCAGAGTAAGTATATGTATACAAACATAACCTTATTTTTTCTTATATTTTCGTGCCATTATAATCGTGCTTATATACTATCAATGTTATAGAAATATAATATTTTAAATAACAATTTTATGAAAATGTTATCCTATTTGTTCAAAATTCAACTGTGTTGCTGAAATTTCAAATCGCTTCAAATTGAAAATTTTGTGTGAAAAACGTTTTAGGTTCATTAACAATAAATGTAAATAAATGTAAATAAACATGATAGTTCCTTCGGAGATGCCGAATCCTGAACAGCTTCAAATAAAAGGATCAATTCGAAAATTTTGTTAACAGATTTCAATAATTTGAAGAGATTTTTTTAGATTTCAGGGTATTTTTATTACTTCTTATGCATTTTCAAGATTTTTTAATTTTCCATATTTTAGGGAATTTTAAAAGATTCCAAAGAATTTTTTAATAATTTCATTAATTTGAAGGGATTTCAAAGCTTTTGCAATATTTAAAGATAATCAATTGTCTATTATTTCGAAAGGTATGGATTATAAAAAGCTTTAACAGGGCCTATAAGGTTTTAAGATATTTTAAAAGATTTTGATGTTATAAGATTTCCGAGGATTTAAAAGATTTTAAGGGATTTTAAAGCTCTCAATGTATTTTAATACATTTTCCAGGTTTTCAGGAAATATAATTATAGAATTTCACGGGATTTCATAATATTATAGTGGATTTCAAAGAATTTATTCAAGAGAAGTAAAGTATTTTATAGGGTTTTAAAGATTTGAAGAGATTTGGGATTCACCCTGAATTCTTATTAATTCATCTGGAATTTTTTAAATTCTTTTATATTTTTTAATACACTTGAATTCTTTTAAGTTCACTCAATTTTACTTGATTCAGTAGATTTTTTTGGATATAATTTTTATTTAATTGGTCCTGAAGATCAATTGGTAGAATGATCAAAGGATTTGAAATATTTAAAGGTATTTTTTCCAATTCCTTGGAATTATCAAGAGATTTGAAAAATGTCAAGTGATTTCGGAAGATTCTAAGTGATTTGAAGTATCTTAAGTTATTTTAAAAGATTATATAGTAATTTTAAATTTACTTCAGTAATTTAATGGGATTGGAAAGGATTTGAAATATTTGAGGGTGTTTTAAATGATTCCCAGGCGTTTTCAACGCTTTTGAAAACTTTCAAGGGATTTCAAAGGATTTAAAATATTTTAGGAGATTTTTAAAGATTCTGAAAATTTGTTTATTTATTTCAATAGTTTCAAGGCATTTCTAAAACTTTGGAAAATTTCATGGTATTTCAAAAGATTCCAAGGCAATTCCAAGAGATTTAAAACAAATTCAAGGATTTTCAAGTGTTTTAGTAATTTTAAGGTATTTTCATATTTTAATGAATTGTAATATTTTAATGAATCTTAGTATTTTAGTGTATTTCAAAGAATTTATTTACAAGAAGTGAGGGATTTTATTGAGTTTCAAAGATTTTATGAGATTTTCAAATATTTTTTGCAATTCATTTGGAATTCTTTCGAATTCTTTCAAATTCACTCAATTCAATCGCTTTTTAAAAAGTTTTTGTTTAATTCATCCTGAAGTTTTTTAAACTATCCTTAAATTCGTAGGAATTTCATCTAATTCTTTTGAATGCCCTTTTAATGTTCCTAAACTCATTTTTAACTTACTGAATTGAATGAATTTTTTCTTATTTTGTTCAATTCACTTGATTGCTTTCTAAACATAGCTTGACTTTTTCATGAATTTTATCCAATTCTTCTCGTTTTCCTCAAATTCCTCAAAAGATTTAAAGAGATTTGAAATTTTGTTCATAATTTACCCTGAATTCTCAATAATTAGCCGTGAATTATTTTAAATTCTTCGGAACTCTTTTGATTTTTTTAAAATTAACATTAATTCTTCTAAATTTACTCAATTCTACCTAATTCAGTGATTTTTTTTAAAATTTTGAAATGTTTTTATTTAACTGATCCTAAAGTCCTCTAACCTCACCTTCAATTCTTAGGCATTTCATAAAATTCTTTTGAATTACCCTTAAATTCCTCTAAATTCATTCCAATTTTACGGAAATCAATCGAATTTTTTTTATTTCAAAATTTTTTCCAATCCATTTGAATTCTTCTGAATTGTTTTTAACTCCTACGAATTTATCCTACATTTGTTACCCTTTAATCGCGAAAAAAGAACCCTGCGAGAGTGAGAAAAAGTAGCCTTAGGTCCCTATATTTTATCCCATATGGAGTGTGAGGCCGTCTATATAAAAAATTCACGCACTTATGATATAAAAAGTTTGTATTTTATATTATGTTTTCTATGTCTATACTTCAAGAGACAAACGTATGTATATTGAAATTAATATATTAGTCAAGGTTGATTGCGTTAATATGTATTATGAAATATTAAATATTTTTTAGTTTCAATATTTATTTATAATAGTTCAAAATACACCGAAACCATTTCAAATCATGCAGGCTGGCGGGTGACATATTCAGGATTAGCTTGCCTCTGAAACATATTGACACAAATAAATTGAATTGAACATATTAAACATATTGTACGTGGAAAATAAGAAGATATGTATTTTGATATGTTAACATAGCGACATTTTTACATTTTCGACGAATATTTTAAAATTTTAAAGGCACTATGAGTTTTTTGAAAATTTTACGTTAAAACCGTGCCATTTTTGCAAATTGTAAAATATAAAGGTTTTCCTTGTTTAAGTTTAGCCAGTTTTTTGCACTTTTTCAAAATTCACAAAAAAGAGTAGAAAATGGTAAAATTATCTTGAATTAAAAAAAAGAAGAAAAAAAAACATTTTTCTCAAAAACCCAAATTTTTTGCCCACAATTTTTGGGAATAATAGATTATGCTAACATAGCCTGCCTGCTATAGATGGATAACCGTTTATTTTTCAGCCTGCTGGCCTTAAAAAATTGACTTGCTTACACTTCCAATTTTACAGAATTTTCTTAAAACTAACCCTTAAAGACTAACATCCATTCATTCCTTATCTCTAAGTTGCACGCTTTTATCGCCTTGCCTTCCTCGCTTCGCCTCGCCTCGCACGCATGTCCCTACTTTTTCGCATTGCCTCGGTTGCCAACCTCTGTTTTCGCTCCAATACCTACTACTTATCTACTATTTACAATATTTACATGTTACTTATATCTACTTTCTCTCCTATTTACAATCTTTCCATCTCCATTCCTCTTCCTCCTTCCTTCTCTTCATATCCATCTTACCCAACACTCCCTTTACCCATGCTACTGCCTTCCCCCCCCCCCCTTTCATGCAACAATACCTCCATGCTTATCTTACTTCTTTCCATCTCCACACACTCCTCCAACCAGTGCTCCGCTCTTGCATCCCCCTTACCACACAGTTCACACATCCTCTTCTCCCGTGAGAGCCAGAACCTATTGAAGCCCTCCATGCACCCACACCTCATCCTCGCTATAAGCTCCTGACTTCCTTTCTCTCCTTTCTCACATAAATGTTGCGCTCTTGTCCTTGGCATAATCCACACATAGTTCCCGTTAAACCTTGACTCTCTTAATCTCTCTTTCCCCTCTGTCTTCTCTCTCTCTATGCCATTTTGCTTAACCAAGTCATAAACCTTCCTTCCTTCCTCGTGCATCCTTCTAACTTCATCCATCTGCAGTCCATTCATTCTAAAATACCTTTCCATCGCAGCCTCCATCTTCCCACCCCCTCTCCTTTTCTCCTTCTCCCACCAACACTCCCCAACCAGCCTACTTCCCCCCTCTTCCAAAAATTTCTCCTCATATTTACACGCCCTGCTCCCTGCTAGAATCCCTACACTCGTTCTCCCCGTCTACCTTCTGAAAATATACTTGGGCGTGTTCCTTGCCAACCCCAGGGTCCACTTTACATACCTCTCCTGCGTTCTATTTACCTCTTCACTTTCCTTCCACCCCCACACCTCCACTCCATACAATAGCACACTCATCACTAGCGAATCAAACAGCTTCATTCTCCGTCCAAAATCATCTGCGAATAGCTTCTTTCCCAACCCCCACACCTGCCTCATCACCACATTTGCTCTCCTCACTCTCTCTTTTATGTGACCATCCACTCCCCCATTCCTCCGAAACACGAAGCCCAAGTACACAAACTCTTTCACCTCCTGCACCTCCTTTCCCTTCCACTTCCACTCTCCTCCCTTATCCATTCCCCCTCCTTTTCTGAACACCATAACCTTGGACTTTTCCGCATTCAACTCTAACCCCTTCTTATCCAGGTATCTTCTCAACCTCTTCAGCATCTCCTCTAAGGTCTCCTCGCTATTTGCGAGCAACACTATGTCATCTGCATACGCTAGTGACCAAATTCTAACCCCTCCTATCCTGACTCCTCCTACCACCCCAGCCTCCAGCTTACTTTTCATATCCGCAATTAAAATCGCAAACAGCGTTGGACTCAGAGGACACCCCTGCCTTAACCCCCTATCCATCCAGAATCCCTCCGAAATCCCCTCCCCTCCCCTCCTCTTACCTTGTCTTTCGTCTCTTCATATATCTCCCTTACCCTCTCAATTAGGCCTTTTTCTACTCCCCTATCCTCCATCGCCTCCCACAACCTCCCCCTATCCACCGACGGAAACGCGCCTTTGAGATCCACAAAGAACGCGTACACTCTCTTCCCCTTCTTCGCTAATTCTCTATCCACCACGTGCTGCAGAACGTAGATATTGTCGATAGTACTCCTACCCGCTCTAAATCCCGCCTGCGTCTCCGGCAATATTCCTTTCCCCTCGACATCCTTCCGCAGTCTCTCTGCCACCACCATCACGTATACTTTATACGTCGTATTCACTAGCGTGATCCCTATATAATTTTCCTGCCTATCTCTATCTCCTTTCTTATACAGTGGCACTATTAACCCTTCTCTCCACCCTCCTGGGAATCCCTCGCCCTTCCATACTTTCTTCACTACCTCCTTCAGCCTCTCCCTAACCTCTTGTGTACTAAACAGCCATGCTTCGTTCTCCACCCCATCCAACCCTGCTGCTTTTGACCTTTTCAACTTCCTCATCTGCTTCTCTATCTCTTTGTCATTCAACTTCTGCATCTCTGCCTCCCCCGTTCTTCTACTTCCCCCGTCCGTCTTCCTTGAATCTGAGCCCTGGAATGATTCTTTAAAAAATTCCCTCCATTCCTCACTTCCTATCTTTTTGCTGCTTCCCACCCTCCGCTTCCTAAACCTATTTGTTATCTTCCAGACGTCCACATCTGTCTTAACATTTGCTAACTCCTCTTCCAGCTCTTTCTCCTTTTCCTGTTTTTTCTTTTTACACATCACTCTAAACCCCTTCCTCATTTCTACGTACTCCTCCTTCCTCGCATTACCCTCTTTCCACTTCTTGTACTTCCTCTTCACCTTCATTTTCATCTTTTTACATTCCCTATCCCACCACGGCTTCACCATTCCTTTCTCCTTCTTTCTAAATACATTCTTTTGCACACACCCTTTCACCTTCTCTTTCAGGTCCTCCCATATCTCTTCCACCGACTCCCCTCCAAAGCGTACCTTTCCTAGCTCCCCTTGATACTTCTCCACCGCCTCCCTCGTCCAGGTCACCCTCTCCCCTATCGAGACTTCTTCCCCGCCTTGCCTTCCGCCACCCTCACCTCTTATCTATAGACTCAATGGCTGATGGTCTGATTCCACCCTCCCCTCTACTGCGAATTTTTCCGTCTCCTCCCATCCTTGCATATTAATAACCACATAATCTATCACCGATATCCCCACCTTACTTACGTATGTGTATTCTCCTTCTTCGTCCCCCGTTGCTATACCATTCGCCACCGCCCAGCCTCTATCCTCCATCCAGTGCCTTAGAATCTCCCCCTCCTTATTTATTATCATATCCTTCGATTTCCTTTCGAAGCTCTCCCCTTCCGTGTAAAGTCCCCCTTCGCTCCCCATCCTCGCATTAAAAGCCCCACCCACTATCACCATACTTTCCTCTCTTTCGCCCAGCAGGTCTTCCACCCTTTCGTTAATTCTTTCCATGCCCTCTTTATTGTTCACTGTAACAAACTTACAGGTTATGCCTCCTATTTTTATTTCCCTCATTTGCACTCCCTCCTCCTCTTCCTCTCCATGAACGTTTTCCTCTAATCAATCTCTAACCCCGGTTATAATTCCCCCACTGGCCCTTCCTTTCTTCTTCACTCTGACCGCCTCCTGAAGTCTCCACCTATACCCCCTTGGCAGCTTTGGCTCTCTCCTATCCCATTCCTTTCTTTCTACCCATGTCTCTACCAGTCTTACAACGTCGAATTCCTGGATATAACGCCAGAACTCCTCGTCCTTCTTCTTTACCGCTGCTACATTCTAATACAGCACCTTCACTACTCCTCTACCCTGCCTTACCCCCACCCCCCTACTGCCTACGAAACAAATTCCCCTGCGCTTCCTTCAACACATCTTTCTCCTAATCCCACAGCCACATTTTCTCGTCTATTTTTATTTTCCGATATCCTACCTTCAGCGATCTCCCTTCACTCTTCTCCCTTCTAGCCCTGTCGTTCAGCATTCTCTACACATCCCTTTCCTTTCTCGTTAAATCGTGATCGATGAAAACTGCCTTATCCTTTATCCTATTTTTATTTCGCATTACCCCCAACTTTTGTTCCCAGCTCTTCATCTCCACAACCGCCACTTCCTTGTCTTTTCTCCCCTCCAACTTAACTTTCCCTACCCTGCCTTTAACCCACCTTATGCTCTGTAGCAGCGCTTCCACATCCTCTCTTTCTTCCCCGCTCTTTAGCTTCAACCCTTTTACCACAATATTATTCCTCCTGTCTGCCTTCTCTTTTCTCTCCATTCTCAGCTCCATTGCCCTTAACCTTTCCCTATCTGCCCTCTCTTCATTCTCACTCCTACGCTCTCCCACTTTCTCTTCTATCATCTTTTCTACCCTCTCCCAGATACCTTTAATCTCGCTCCCCCCCACCTCCGCCTCCTACTTCCATTTGCGTCCTGCCCTCCATCTTCTCAAGCCTTTTTTCCGTCCTTTCCTTCCACACCCTATCTTCCTCTTCCATCTGCTTCATTTTAGCATCTTTTTCTTTCCTTTCCCTCTCCAACCCCTCTACTCTCTCCCTCATCTCTTTCATCTCCTTTTCCATTTCTCAGCTCTAATTCTTAATTCCTCCCTCAACCCCCTGATCTCGGCTATCAGCATACCGAGAGCCTCCTTCAACGCTCGAAGTTCTCTCCCTCACCTTCTGTCTTCCTTCGTTCCCACCGTCCCGCTTTCTCCCACTCCCTGACGCGCCACTAGACACCGAGCCACGTACTGTTGGCCGTCGTGGCACGTGGAAAATTTCCTCTCCGTCAACGTCACTACCAGTACTCTCACTACCCACCTCCCTCTCTGCCGCCGGTAACTGGGACCACTCCATGCAGTACCCTTCTCAACCGCCAGATGTCTCTGCAGAATGCTGTCTCTATTGCCGCCAAATTCTCCCTATATTTCCCTTTTTTCCTATTTTTTCAATTCCTGGCAGCCCTTGCAGACACCCCTTTCTCTCACTTAACACTCCCACAAATTTTCGAGCACCACACTTGACCCTCGAAGGCTCAATACTCCTGACCACAAATTCCCCCGATTCCTTGCTAACCTAACCTCACTTTCCCAATTCACTTGAATCCCACCACACCCCTACGCTCAAGATTACTTTTTCTCTCCCCAATTCACCCCACACAACCCTCCTCACCTCCTCGGCTTCCACCCTTCTGCCTGCTCTACATTTTCCGTTCGATATTTTTTTGTTTTTCGGTAGAATACATTTATTATGAAAGAAAATTCAAAATAATTTTTTTCTTCTGAAAGACAAAAAAATACCAAACGGAAAATTGATGGTAAGTAGACTATATTAGTAGCTATTATTTCTAGAAAATTCAGGCAAAATTTGTTGTGGATTTATAAAAAGTGAAAAAACTGCAGGATATAAACTGAAAAAAGAAAAAACTTTATATCTTATAAATTGCAAAAATAGCACGGGTTTTAAAGTAAAATATTATATTCGTAAAAACTGTAAAAATCTCGCCATGTTAATTAAAAAAACTACGTGTCTTCATATTTTCCACGTACAAAACAAATTTTACAGAAAAGTCAATCCTGAATATGTCACCCGCCAGCCTTCATGATTTGAAATTCGATCCTTATATGTATTATTATAGGCTTTTCCGATATTTATACGTCTAAGTGTTATGACTTGCTAATTATAAAAATAAAATGTTTTTCTGTGAAAATTTTCCTCTTCTCATTTAATAACAATATTTAAAACAATGTATTTTAAAATCCTGCATTACTCTGGGAGCTCGCATATCACCGTCATGCGTGCAACCTTCACACGTGCGAGCGATATGCGTCGCAATTGAGGACGCATATGTCTGCTAGGGTGATGGCGCCACGTGCGGGACAATCCGCACGCGTGCGTTCATCGTGCGCGCACATTGTTATCTGGGAGTTTTCTATGATAGCTACGGCTACGCAGTATTTTTGGGGGTTTTTTAAGAATGCCGACTATACACTTAAACCTTCCAAAACATATTTCATTTAAAAACTTCTAGTCCCATGTGGGATTTCATGTGGGAACAATTCATAGGTTTCCATAACGGTATTCATATAGGTATAAGAACACATGTGAAAATCCACAAAATATTTCCGATTCCCTGTGAATTCAAATAACTCAGATATTTCAGGAGATTTCAAGGGACTTCAGGTGAATTCAAATGACTTCAGTTATTTCAGGAGATTTCTAGTGACTCCAGGAGAATTCAAGTAGCTTCAGGTGATTTCAAGTGAATTCAGGTGATTTTAAGTGAATTCAGGTGATTTCAAGTGAATTCACGTAACTTCAGATATTTCAGGAGATATCATGTGATTTCAAGTATCATGTTCACGTGACTTTATGTGAATTCAAATAACCTCAGATATTTTAGGAGATTTCAAGTGACTTCACGAGATTTCAAGTGACTTCAGGAGAATTCAAGTGACTTCAAAGGGGCCCTCCATATACCACGTGAACAATTTTCTACTACTTTTTACAAACTCTACCCCTGGTGCCTCTGTCCACGTGGACTTATTTCACATTTTATGAAAATATGGATATTATTCGTATTTAAAAGATGCGAACCCAAAAGGAGCTGTGAACTGGCTAAAAATATGGTTTTTCTTAAAGACATAACCCTGCTAAAAATTTCCGATTCCAAAATTGGTCCGAATTTATCCGAAATCAATCCGATTCACGATTTTTTGCGAAATATGTCCGATCTAATCCGACAACTGCACGAAAACAGTCAGAAATTTGTCTGATTATGTCCGGAGTCTGTTCGGACCATAAATTTCGACTTCGAAAAGAGTCCAATTTGACCCAAAATCAGTCCGGAATTCAAAACCTGAAATTATTTTCGTTGAACTAAAAATGGAAAATAGTCCGGTCTAATCCGAAATTTATCCGAACGTAAACTTTCACTCCCGAAAGAGTCCGACCTGGCCCGAAATTAGTCCGGAACTCAGTACCTGAAATTATTTTTGTTAAAGTAAAACCGGAAAATCATCTGATTAAATCCAAAGTCTGTCCGGTCTGAAATATTAACTCCGAAAATAGTCAGATTCTATCCGAAATTAATCCGCAGGTTTAAGTTGTCATTCAGTGAAATCAAGTGAAAACGGAAAATCGTCTGCTCAAATCCGAAATTCTTCCGGTCAAAACCATGTACTCCGGAAGCAGTCCGATTCTATCCGAAAGTAAACCGCACTTTCAAGTTGTCATACGGTGAAATTAAAGTGAAAACGGAAAATCTTCTGATTCAATCCGAAATCTGTCCAGTCTAGAACATAAACTCCGAAAATAGTCCGATTTTATCCAAAATGTATCCACAGTTTTAAGTTGTAATTAGATGAAATTCAAATGAAAACGGAAAATCATCCGACTAAATACGAAATCTGTCCGGTCTAAAACATCAAATCTGGAAATAGTCCGATTCCGTCCGAAATTAATCCGCAGGTTTTACTTGTCATTCGGTAAAATTAAAGTGAAAATGGAAAATCGTCCGCATAAATCTGAAATTCTTCCGGTAAAAAACATGGACTCCGGAAACAGTCCGATTCTATTCGAAATTAGTCCGCAGGTTTAAGTTGTAATTTGGTGAAAATCAAATGAAAACGGCAAATTGTCCGATTAAATACGAAATCTGTCCGGCTTAAAACATCAACTCCGGAAATAGTCCGATTCCATCCGAAATTAATCCGCAGGTTTTAGTTGCCATTCACTGAAATTAAAGTGAAAACAGAAAATCCTTCGCATAAATCTGAAATTCTCCCGGTCAAAAACATGGACTCCGGAAACAGTCAGATTCTATTCGAAATTAGTCCGCAGGTTTAAGTTGTCATTCGGTGAAATTAAAGTGAAAACGGAAAATCGTCCGCTCAAATCCGAAATTCATCCGGTCAAAAACTTTCACTCCGGAAGCAGTCCGATTCTATCCAAAATGTATTCGCAGGTTTAAGTTGTAATTTGGTGACATTCAAGTGAAAACGGAAAATACTACTGCATAGTAGGGCGCATCGAAACAAAATTAAATATTTTGCTTTCGTTTTTGTGTAGGGCGTAAGAAAAAACCACAAAAGCGATAATGAAACTTCGAAAACAAACAAAAATAATGAGAATTTCGATGAAGACGTGAATAGTAACACGGAAAATGATGAGAAAACTAATGAGCTTTTGAAAAAGGATGAGGATAATTATATGGTATGGAAGAAGCTGTTGATGAGAATGATGAAAGATTTGATGATGACCCGGTAAGAAGGCTTGCATTAAAAAGTATTGGAATATTTTATGTACCCAGTGGTAACGTAACAAATATTGAATACTTCTGGATCCCCTTTCTGTCCTCCCGTTTTGAATCTCCACAACAGTAGAAGTTATCTTTTAAATTGTAACCCTTTCTATACCCAGCGGCGATGATATTTTTCCGAATAATTTTGGATACCGCGAAGCAACCGCGAAATATAAAAATTTTAATCTTTTTTTCGAATTTTCTGTTTTTCGAATAATAATGAAGTCAAAAGCTTCTTAAAATATAGCATCGGTCATTTTACGACGTTAGGATTAATTTCCACACAGATGGCTATGGTGAAAAATAATTTTTCGAATTTTTTATCATCATTTTATATTTTTGTAATTGAGAATATTTAAACAAAGCCAATATTTTACGATAAAGAGATGTATTTTTGTGAATAACCCTACTAGATTTTGCATATTTCCTGCTTTTTGAGCGCGTTCTAATGCTTCAAACGACAATTGTCTTTTTTGTTTATTTGAGGTTACGTTTGGCAGCTCCGATTGGCTTTGAAAGGGATTGCAATCTTATTATTTTCGCCGCCTAATGAGGATTAAAAAACGAAGGACAGAAAAGGCATTCTTAGGGATTCCAAATTTCTAATACTTTTTAATGCAAGGCTTCTTACCGGGGATATGGAAGAAGGAGCAGTTGATCAGAATGTTGATAGAATTGACGATGATGTGGAAAAAAATGAGTTTATGTGAATGATGATGGAATTGACAATGATGTGGAAGGAACAGTTTTTGGGAATGATGATGGAATTGACGATGATGTGGAAGAAGGATCAGTGGACAGGAATGATAATAATTGATTCAAATAGTTTTTGTTTTACTGTTCTCTAAACTGTATGCCATTATTGTACGTAATATTTAACTATTCAACATACTTCGTTCAAAAGTGTTATAATTTTTTTCCTGAAAGTGCATTAAAAATGTAATTAAAAATGACTTCTCGTGCAACTTTTTAACATCCTGTTTTCACTCATTTATAATTAAATACTCTATAACTGTATCGAATTTCTTTTTTTTTTAGTTCAGTTTGCTATACCGAATAAGATTAGGGCGTATTGCGTTCGCGAATAACTAGACAAATATCGGGCAAAGACGAATAAGATCTAAATTATTCGCATTTGTCAGAAAGAACAAATTTCGGAATTAACCGGATGATCCGGATTAATCGGATTCCTGAAAATCGTATAAATTTCGGACTTAACCGGATTAATCGCATCCGCCAGACAGTACAAAACCTGGTAATAGCCGAACACGACGGGGCAAAACTCGGACTTATCGCATCCGTCAGACCATATAATACACGGTCATGACCGGACACAATCTGGATTCATCACATCCGACAAACCGTACAAACCATGGATATGACCGGATACAATCCGGATTGATCGCGTCCTTCAGACCGTACAAGACACGGACTCGACCGGACACAATCCGGATTTATCGCATCCGGCAGACCGTACAAGGGACGGACTTGACCAGACACAATTTGAACTAATCGCATCCGCTAGACCGTATACATAACCTTGCTAAAAATTTCGGATAAGTTTCAGATTCCGCAATTAAATGATTAAATATGACTCGGGGCACCAAAGATTTTCGGCCCGGCACTGGTCGTTTCTCACAAGCGCTAAAAATTGTCTTGGTTAGTATATAAGGACCGTTTCGACCGATATACTCAGCGTGCGATATTCTGCGTTAGTGAAGTGCGTTATGTGTAGTAGTGTTAAGTTAAGCAATAGAAATAGGTTTGTGTGCGTCAAATAAATGAAGAATGCATTTCTCGAGTGTAAACTGCTTATATAACCTTGTTATATAATATTTATTCGGTCCGTCAGAACACATAGAAAACGGCCATGATCGTATACAATGCGGATTGATCCAGAAAATTTGTAAAAACACCGGGATAGAATCCGGATGACGTCCCGGACACAATCCTGATTGATAGCGTCCGTCACACCGAACAAAATACGGACTCAACTGGATCTAACCCGGACTGATCGAATCCATCAGACCCTACAACTTTCGGATTCTACCGCATGACATTCGGATTAATTTCCGTGCTCCTTCAACCGGACAAATTTCGGACACGACCGGATGGAATCCGGAGGACAAAAATCGGATCATGTGTCGGACAATTTCGCACAAATTTCCGAATCCGGAATTTTTCCGAAAATGCGGAATTTTTAGCTGGGAAGCTTCATGATACAAAGTGAGAAGTCCAAACAAAAATTAGTAAAAATTTAAAAAAATGTTTCATGTGTTTCCGAAAATAAATCCGTAAATTCAGGAGAACGCGAGTCCACGTTAGGGTGGTTGAAAAATGCATTGGAAAATTGTTTTTTCGAATCTTTATGCATATCGCCTCCAAATGTGTTGCAATCCACAAAAAATAAATGCATTAAAAAAAATTATATTCAGAGTTTTCGCCAGCCCCATGAATCCCCACACGTATTTACCATAAGAAAAAAGACGTTTTTTTGCATTTTATTCAGAATCGTCAATTTTAGGTGAATCGAGTTGAAACAATTAGCTATAGAATACAAATGAATAATTACATTTTTAATATCGTTCCCATAACTCTGTATTATAGGGCCCCAAAAAAACCGTAATTGAAAAAATGGGGTTTTCAAATTTTTGGCGCTAATTATAATTTTTTTGATTTTTGTTTCTAATACATAAAATGCTACTTTCCACTGATAATTAAATGTTCATCTACATTGTCTAAATAATTTATCATAGTTTTTAGCCATTTTCTCTTAGAATAGAGTTAGGAAATTGCGTTTTTTTTTAAATTTTAGACTTAAAGTGAGGTAGTAGTTAATTCAAATTAAGAATCATAATTGGATAACCAAATCATTTTTAATAATATTCTCTTTGAATAATGCTAGAAAGGTGCGTTTTTTTCAGCAATATTTAACATTTTGTCAACTTTTCACTTAGAAGTAAAACTTAATTAACTTTAAGAAATAATGTTTTAAAGAAATTATTATCATTGTTATTATTTATAACTATGTTTTCCTATAGTATTGCTAGATAGTTGCGGTTTTTTCGGAAATTTTCCAGTTTTTCTCAACTTTTCACTTGTTGTGGTGATGAATAATACAAATTAACAAACATACTTGTTTGAACAGTTTATTATTGTTTATAACTATCTTCTCTTAGATAACTGCTAGAAAGTTGCGATTTTTTCTTAAACTTGTACATTCGCTTTGGCTTTTTACTTACGAAAAAATAATAAATAGGCAATAGAGATAATAATTTTTTTTTCACAATATTTTTTTGTGAATATATTTTTCTGAAATTATTCAGATATTTTAAATATTCTTTAAATTTTCTACACGGATCATATTATAAATGTCAATTTTACTTCAAGTAGATACTGAGAACTAAAAATTAAAAGAAAAGCTGAAAATTTCAGGAAAACCCGCGACTTTTTAGCATTACTCTAAGAGAAGGTAGTAAGCTATAATGAATTGTATAAACAATCATGTTTGTTAACTTGAATTTATTATTATCTCATGAAAAGTGGACAAAAAGTTGAGGATATCTGAAAAATCCGTTCAAAATTATGATAATTTGTGTCAAAAGTTGTGGTTGTTAAATTTAATTAATTATTACCTCACTATCCCAGATAAAAATACGTGCCGGCACGTGATCGGCTTGACGGGCTGGAGACCAGCGTGCCAACTGAATGCACGCGACCGAAGGGCGGACAGCGGCAGACAACGGTCCGGCACATTAGACGCCCGTCGGGCTTGCAAACAGCGAGGAACGACGGACCTGCGACTTGCACGACCGCTGCAGGCTGATATTGCGAGTAGTTTGAGATCGAAAACACGCGCATTCGCGTTTTGGATCAGCTGTTCTTGTCGTGTTTCATCTCGTGTGGCGTTCACATCGGTGAATTTCCGCTCGAATGTGAGTGAACGTGTGCGATTTGCAAACAATTGTTCATGTTAGCTATGAGAAGATCATAGTTTTAAAAAAAAATTGAATAAAATTATAAGCATTTTTTACAGTATGCATGCAGTTTCCTAACATGTGAAACCGCCTATTTCTATTTTCTGGATTAAATTAGTTAGCAATTTTTTGCTGCCGATGTCCTTCAAATCAACAAAATTAGCAAATAGCACAAAAGGTAATGAAATTCTGCGTATAATAATATAAAGTCCAAGCTGAAAGAAAAATGTCAATATTATAAAAAGATATATCTTTTTATAATATTGACATTTTTCTTTCAACTTGGACTTATTATACACGGAATCTTGTCATTACCTTTCGTGCTATTTGGAAATCTTTATTTTATTTACATAAAAAAAGATGTTTTTAATTTTAATCTACTCGCACACTCAGCCTGCATTTTATCAAACCGTCGGTCATGCAGTTCGCCGGACCGCGTCGCTCCCACCTGTCGGGCCGCCCGACAGCGGGCATATAGACATCAATGGTGTGCACATTCAGGTCGCGCGGGCATTTTGCTATCTGGGATAATTGGAAAGTAGACCAGAATTGAACATTTTTAGAAAACTAGCTGTGAATTCAATCTCGAGTGTTTCCACTTTATTTGCATTTATGGTGCTCATTTCACGAGCAATTTGCTTTCCGTTAGTAAATATATTTGCTTCCTCATAGAGGAAGCATTTGTGTGGTTTTTATGTAGGGAAGTTAGGCGATTGTCATTTGTGCACCATGTGGGCACGATGATTTAGTGCTGACACCGAAGTGAACAGACGCATTCGCGTAGTAGCTGCAGTCGATTACATTTATTCATCCGTAAAAATCACAGGTGATGTATTTTTTTCTTGTGTATGAAGTGCGATAAACCGAAGTAAATTGTTGAATAAAAGTAATCATCCTATATTTCTAATGGAAATTCAATATATTTTGTGATTTTATATCGGTTTCATCAAAATGTTCGCACTAAAAAATTTGCTGGTCATTTTTTGACAGCTCTGCATTTTCCAGTTATGCGCATCAATATTTTACCAGTTGTGTGCATCTTATTTTTTCACTTAGCGCGTGAGTTTGTCTAAAAAACTGTCAAAAATTATTTTTAGTGTTAACATAACCTTCATTGGGGTTCATGGTAAGCTGGAGGCCTCCCATGAACCCTCTTTCCACTTGAATTGGAGAAAAAAATGTTAATTGTCACAACAACAAAAATTGAAAATAATGTTTCCACATAATTTTCACGGATTTTTCTGTGTATTTATAGGTATGTCAACTTCAAAAATAATTGAAATGCATATATCGAAGCTATTAACCAACTTCCATAACCGATGGCGTTTCTCGGAGTAGCTTGCAGCGCTATCTCAAGATGGTCGACGAACAGCTGGGCGACATGACATTTCGAACGTTGAAGATGATTTTTTGTTGTTGGATTTTATTCATAGATGTGCCCAACGTGTGCCTTATAATCAAATGCTATTACACCTGCATACACTGCGATTATGACATTGAATAATTTATGTTTTCATTCTTATATTCATTTTTGCTGCTATGAAGCCTTTTTTGTCATTTTTCGTTTATCTTTGTGTGACTACAGGCTTTGAAAATTAATAAATTCCATTTTTTCCTCTATTTAGTGGCGTTTAACTTCATATTTTCCCATTTTTAGAAGACGTTAGGAGTGCCCACAACCGGTTAAAAAAATTTTTTTGGTCGAAATTGAGTCTCTAGCTTTCTATTGATATGCATATTGCTGCATAAAATTCATTTGGTAAAAAGTTATTAAGAAAATGCCTAACTGTGCCCATAACCGGGCAACTTCCCCTACAGTCAAACCTGGATTTAGCGTCGGTTTTGGGGCTGACGGCCACGTTCAAGCCAGGCTCCCTGAACTATTTTGTCTCTCTCTCTTGTTTTGTCCCTCTCCTGTTTCTCTGTCTGTTTTGTCATGCCTGACTGAACACCACACACTCCTCGCAGGTCTTCTCACGCATCCCCGCTGCGCAGCGACAGTTCTCAGAAACGCCGCTGAATCAAGGTTCGCTAAATACAGGTTTGTCTGTAATAGACAAATTACAGTTTTCATCTTGATCAATTTGAGAACAGAAATTTGTAAAAAATAACAAATTACAAAATAATCCAAAAATTGTTTAAATACAGTAACATGTCAGTCAGATCAAATTTTGTATTTAAAATGGTAATTTTTCGAGTTGGAAAGTGGAAGGGGGAAATTCTATCGCACCTTATCCCTTTTCCAGGTTTATGCTTAGTTAATTTAAGTTAAGAGTTAAGTTTTTAATTTGAAAAATTAATTTTCAACCAATAGGTTGAATTTTAATTGAAAAATGATTTGAAATTTTCAATAAAAAACAGTGGAACTCAATGCAAAAAGACGAATTTCTATACAAAAATTCAAAATCAATTTTGAATCATGTTAATGATAACAATTTTACTATAAAAACCCGTTTTTTTAATATGCATTACAATAGCTTCCCCGGTAAGAAGGCTTGCATAAAAAAGTATTGGAAAATTTCCAGCATCCAATGGTGACTCTAAAATTATTGAATACTTTTAGATCCCCTTTTTGTCCACACGTTATGAATCTCCTCAGCGAAATGGGTTATGTCTTAAATGAATCCTTCTCTGTACCCAGCGGCGACGATATTTTTGTGAATACTTTTTAATGTTGTCAAGCGGGTTACGTAACTGAGATATCTAATACCCTTTAGTTCCCGGGCATCTCAGTTTCTATTTGATCAGAATGAATTCTTTCAAATGAAAATAATAGTTTCATTTCGTAAATCGATCCTAATCCTTTGAATTAAATTATTTTTCTTTATTAACTTGAATACTTTTAAATATATTTTAGAAAATGTTAGGTTCATGGCAATAAATTTTACTATATGAAATAATTGAATAAATGAATGAAATAAAATAAAGAAAGAAATACTTTTCAATGTATAGAACATTTTTGTTCAGTGGTAATAAGTATTACTAAATAAAATAATTAATACGAATGATATGTAAGTGAAAGAAATTGGGTTGCAAATAAAAGTATAATTATTGATTACTAGTTTCTTTTTAATGATGAAATTTAAATATTTCTGAATGTATTTTTTACGCTATAGATATTCCTAAATAATAATAAATAAAATTATAAATAATTCAAGTAAATTTAATGTTAAATAATGTAATAAGTACACAATTATGTTGAAAAAATGTTTATTAATTACCATTCATTGCAGAAAAAAAGTTTACATACATGGAAAGTAAATAAATTCATATTTACAAAGTAAATATTGCGAAGAAAGAAGATAAGAGTTTATGCATATAGAAAAGTTCTTCAAAAAATTTCTCTTGCTTTTTCATGATACCTTGTATCGTTAACGGAAAAAAATGTAAAATTATATTTAATAAACAAAACTGTCCCGGCCTTAAAAATGTTTAAGACCCCATACAAGTGATAGAATACGTTTTTTATAGTAACAGAAACTTGATTGAAATATTGGAAAACATAGGGGTTTCTCGAAAATATTTTTGTCCAGTTTTGCAAACTCGATGATAAAAATAAAGAAGATTTTGTGGAGAGCCCCACCTTTTTCATTCTTTAAGGAAGGCGTCCTATCGGGTTTGTGGGGACTGAACAATTTTCGAGGCCGGAAAAGTTTTTCTTTTCAAATTTAATCTTTGATTTTTTCTCGTAAACGATACGAAACATCAGAAACAAGTGAGAGGTATTTTTTGTAGAATTTTTCTAGATGTAAAAACTCTTCTTTGAACATTTTTTTGTATCTTTCGTTCTTTCCGATAAAAATTCGAAAATTTTATTCTGTTACAATAATTTTTCCTATGTGAATCAGTGGTTGAGCAATAGCAAAACTTAGGAAATATGTAGTACATTTTATTGCGCTTCTACGGTGTTCGGTATTTCGCAGACATACTGAGCATTTCCAAAATCAAGGACTACTGCTTTCGACTTTATATCCGCAATTGTGATTGGTGCGTGAGAATCGTTCTGTTTTACAACCCAAATATGTAACACTTGCGTTTCACCAACAAAGAATGGTTCAACAACTAATTTTTTTATTTTAAAAGAGCAGCTCTCATCAGGCAATAAGAAAATCCCTGTGATTTGCGCGAAGTCTCCGTTAATTAGAAGAACGGCTGTGTCGTTAAATTTCTTTGATCGCAGATATCTTGTGCTGCTGAAAATGCAATTGTCGTACATACATCTTTCGAATTCTTTTTCAATAACGGATTCGAAAATATTTTTTGGGTCTGGACCGAAAAATGTCACATTTCCCTTTTTAACAGCACTCTTGGTATATGTCTTCGAAGAAAAAATTACGTCGCAGTAATGTTTCGCTACTTCTGAGATTTCAGTATTAGGTCGTCGAGTTCGATATTTTAAAAGATTTAGACACTTTACAGACATTTGCTGTTCGACGCTTTTGGGACCACTAAAGGTTTGTTTCAAAAAGTGGATATTGTGTTCGAAGGGGAACGCAGACGTTCCCCACATAGGACCAGATTGTCTAATCGATTGTACTAAGTGTAACAAAACGTGAACGTTGAACGTCATTTTCTCTTTGCCGTAGAGAAGCTCGTAATTTCCCACAAAAATGAGCAAATTTTGTTCGCATGTATTCAATTCATCTTCAGTAATTTCAGTTTTCAGTAAAACAAACATGCTATTTACGAATAACGCAAAATGTTCCAATAAATGTGGTTTTATCAAAGACGCACATATTGGAAGAGAAAAGTAAAGTAACCAAGCCTTCCAATGTGTGGCTTTCCAGATACTCTTGCAGGAGATTTTTTCTGGACATCTGCGCAAATCTCTTGGTGGCTGAATCAGAAGAAGGAGTGCATCTACTGTCTTGCGTTGTGCAGGAGATAATAGACTGCACCAGGACGCCCAGATTTGTTCTGTTACTCCAAACAGTCCATTATGTAGATAATCGAGGGGAAAGCCCCACACCATGTCTATGTCATCAAGGTTACTAAAAGCCGATTCTCCTTTAACTCCTTGAAAAGAAGAGCCACCGGATTTGTTGATTTCTGCCACGTCTCGCATGTGGGAGGCATGAGTTCTCACTGTAGATTCTTTTTCTAGGAAAGGGTATTTCATACCTTTTTGATGGATATATGTTCCCTCTTGGTAGCAGTAACTGCAACCATAATACCCGTTATATTGAAAACGGTTTTGTAGAACGGGTCGAGCGACAGAGTCTGCTACCACAAAGATGGGTGTGAAGTGTAAGACTATTTCGCGGTTTTCGTGTACAAAATTTACTTTCAATCCTTCTGAATTTAATCGATTTGCCTGCTTTACAAATTCAAGTATAAATAGGTTCATCAAATCGGGTTTCGGTTCACTTTTCACAATCATTATGCCAACTAACAGTACAAACTTAAATCGTAGATGAACAGGCAAATTGTTAAGAAGAATTTGCAACGGCCAAAAACCTCTTTTTGAAATACTGAATAAAGGTGCGCCGTCGGTACTAATAATATATGTAATCGTCGCTGAATACTTTTCGATCGTACGCTTATATAAAATACTATCGTTAATATCACGCATTACATTCGCATTCCTACTGTCTTCATTTGGATTTTTCGGAATAAAATATTCTGCAATTTCTTCATTTTCAAGAAGTAATCGCAATTGATATTCCAGATCAATTCCAACAAAAAAGTTAGGATTGCTGAGTCTTATTACATGCTCACTTTTGCATACTTCGCATAATAATTTTTGACCCTTGATACCCTTTTTTGGCGACGAGTGCAAAACCTTCTTCGCACATTCGTGACAATAGAAACAATAATTAATTTTTTCAGGTGGTGGATCAAAAATTTGAGACAATTTGTAGTTTGAAATATTAAAATCCTTAAAATCTGGCCCTGCAAAAATTTTAATCATATCTATTAACATCTGGCGTGCCTCTTGTGAATCACCAAATCTTAGGTTATAAGCTACTACCATCTCTACAACATCCCTCACTTTCATTCCTGACTTTTCAAACATAACTTTATCACCATCCTCCATGAAACGTGTGTTGAAATGAGAAGAGTTGCTAGCTTCCGTTTTTGAATTACCATCTTCGATAGATGTGGCGCATGTAGGAAGTTCTTCACCCGATGGAGGAAGTTCTTCACCTGATTGAGGAAGTTCTTCAACTGATGGAGGCAGTCTTTTATCAGTATCGTCATCTGTCGTATCATCATGGAAATCTGAGTCATCACTCCAATACTCGTTTCTTTCGTAGACTTCGTTCTCTTCCATCTCATCCACGTGTGGCACACTGGGTGGAAGCTGATCTGCACATTCTTGAACTTCAGCTTCATTAGCGATTCTTGTGTCTGAAATATTTTCAAGATAGTTTTTTAGTGAACTATGCAATAATTGCTTTTGCGAAATAAACCATTTGAAAGCATGGGAAATTTAAGTACTTTTTTTTTGATAATTAAAACATCAAAAAATAAGCTTTCAAACTGGAAAGGCTTAAAATTGGAAGACTCGTAATTTAAAGAGCTGTAATTGTAAAGGAATCCAGACGAAGTTTGAATAAATTGCAGCAAAATCGTTGAAAACGCTTAAGTATTAAGAATTATAAACTTACATTTTAAAAATATTCAAAGTGGAACAAATTAAAAGACATGTGACACTAGGGTGGCTCAAAACTACTTTTTTTAGAGGGCAACGATCCCCCCCCCCCCCCTATTTCATTCCAAATCCGAAAAAAGAAATTCCCTAATTTTTCTTTCATTTTTTTATTTTAACAGATGCCGGTTTTGACTTGAAGTTTCCCATGTAAAATCCATGGGGAAAAATCAATGTTTTGAGTTTTTGGAATAACTCTTTAGGGTTTGAGAAAATGTGACGGGAAAGTATGAAAGCTTGTAGAGAATTATCCAATGGAGAATTTCATTTATCAGACATATGGGTTTGAAAACCGTAACACACCCCAAGGAGCCCCTGAAAACTACCCTTGAAATAAAAAATATCAATTCTTCATGAAATCGACCTTTTGAGAACTGTATTCTCGTATTTTTTTTACTTAAAATTATTTATATTTGTCTAGTACAATATTTATCAACACTGGTTAATTAATTTTCAATTATTTAAACAAATGGAATTTGTTTATATAATTTTTGTTTTAAAAATTCTTTTTTTATTAAAAATTATTACTATTTCTTTAGTGGAATGTTTATCAACATTGGTTAATTAATTTAATTAATTAAGCAAATTACATTCGTTTAAATAATTGAAAATTGATGAGCCAATGTTAATAAATATTCCACTAGACCAATAGTAATAATTTGTAGGAAAAAAACGAATTTTCGAAACAAAATTACTTAAACAAATTCCATTTGTTTAAATAATTGAGAATTAATTAACCATTGTTGATAAATATTCTACTAGAACAATATAAATAATTTTAAGCAAAAAAAATACGAGAACACAGTGCTCAAAAGGTCGATTTCATGAAGAATTGACATTTATTATTTTAAGGGTAGTTTTCAGGAGCTCGTTGGAGTTTGTTAGGGGTGTCAAACGCATATGTCTGATACATGAAATTCTTCGTTGGATAATTCTCTACAAGCTTTCATACTTTTCTGTCACATTTTCCCAAACCCTCAAAAATTATTCCAAAAACTCAAAAAAATTGATTTTTCCCCATGCATTTTGCATGGCAAACTTCAAGTTAAAACCGGCACCTGTTAAAATAAAAAAATAAAATAAAAAATGAAAAATAGGGAATTTCTTTCTTCGGATTTGGAATGAAATGGGGGGATCGTTGCCCTCTAGCATGAAAAAAAAATGTTGCCATGCATTTTTGGACCACCCTAATGTGACACTTATGCGATTCCTACCTTACCGAAAATTTGTTGAACATTTTTTTTCATTGTACAAATTGAATATTGCATAAACGTTCCTTAGTCCCTTTCCTTTATCTTCCCCATCTTTGAACTCCACATCCCATTTCGTGCGGAATTCGTGCAGTCAAAAAAAAAGTCGATATGGTACGAACCGGATAAGTGTTACTTGCCCATATTTTCAAATTCAAGCTTTTAAAATTGGATAAATTTTCATCATAGGTCTTGAAAATATGAACACTTCAAAAGTAAAAAATTCAACGATTTACAAGCATTACATGCATTGAGGACTGACCATTTCCAAAATTTGAAAATTCGTTTAAAATTCAATGTTTGTTTCAGGGTGTCTAATGATTAGGCAGTTTGAAATTCCCGGTTTTTCCAGATCAAACTCCCCCCCCCCCCTGACTAATTTAAAAATGTTTTCGTAATTTGTCCCAAGCCAGTGTATAGAAATAGGAATTTTGATATAATATACATATAAAAAATGTATGCCGCAAAGAAAACCTTTCTTTATTTACACGTGCCAAACTTATCCTCAATCACAGGCTGAAGTGATAAATATTAATCGGAACTAGACTACCGTCGGAAATTGTCGGTACGATCAGCGAAAGTACTACTAAAACCCTCTGCTGACTTTGAAACGTGATCACTCATTCAAAAATGGAGCGAGAAACTTTTTTCAAAAACCGTTAGAAAGCTTATGAAATTATGCGACAATTGAGCCCCGACAGAAGTATTTTTGACCTTTTGGAGAGAATATACTGTGTGAGATGTTTAAAAAAAATTCAAGAATTTCTCGAATTTTGTACCTCGACTTCAACTTGTGGCATGACCTAGGAAGGTTGTACCAAAAATCTAAAATTCATACCAATTAGTCTTTGAAGTCTTATCTTGAATTTAAGCCAATAAAACCTAAAAAATCTTTACGGGTTCTCCAGATACTACTAAAAATGTCGAAACGCAGACATGCTTGGACATTTATTGTCATATCTTGGGTACCCCTGAATATTTCTGAAGTTTTATTGGCTTAAATTGAAGACGAGATTTCACAGATTACGTCCTGTCAATTTCAGTTTTTCTCCTCAAGTATCCTAAGTCACAGCACGAGTAGAACTTAAGAAACAAAATCTGAGAAATTCTCGGCGACCATCGCTCTCGCGGTCGACAGCAGTAATCGCCGACAGAAACTTGACATATAAGGCTTGGACATTTTTAGTCGTGTCTCGACAACCCGTGACGATTTTTAAGTTTTGTTATCTTAAATTAAAGATGAGGCTTTAAAGACTAAGTGCTATGAATTTGAAATTTTTGCTGCAACTTTCCCAGGGCATGCCACAAGTTGAAGTCGAGGTACAAAATTCGAGAAATTTGTGCATTTTTTTTTAAACTTCTCACGTGCTACATTCTTCTTAAAAGGTCAAAAATACTTCTATTAGGGCTCAATTGACGCGTAATTTTAAAAGCTTTCTAATAGTCTTCCTTTTTAAATTTCTCGCCTCATTTTTTAACGAGCAATCACGTTTCAAAGTCAACAGCGATTTTTAGTAGTACTTTCGCTGATCGTACCGACAATTTCCGACGATAGTGTATGTTGCCGATCACGAATATGATACCACCTGTTTATCGATGATTCGTTAACTTGTTTAATTATTAATTATATAAGAGTTAACATTTTTTCACTCAGATATGCTAAAAACTATCGGCATTTTCTTTAAAATGAGCCAGGATAAATTCACTTTGAACATTTTTTAAGAAAAGATATCGCAAAAGTAGTGAAAATTTCAATGCTTCATTAAAATTGAAATAAAATCAGAAGGGTTATTCACTTGGAATTTTTTCTCAAAAATAAAAAATGATATATTCAGAATTTTGAAAATCAGATTAAGATTTTCAAGATTTCACAGATCCCAAGATTCAGCTACTTTCGATTGTTAAATATTTTGGGATTTAAATGATTTCAGAGGTGAATAACCCCTCGATAAAATGTAATATAATAAACATTTTTCAATGTCTATGATATCATTTCAGCGGAAATTTCTATAAAATCAAACGAACATATCAAAATTTATTCAAAAAGTTTTGCTTGCATGGTAAAATATGTTAAAATTTAAAACAACAATGTTGCAAAAATTGAGCTATTTATTTTTTGCTGGAAGAAATATTTTTGTAAAATATATCAAATAAGTAATCATGAGGTTTCTATAAAATGTATTCTATATAATTTTTGTAAAGAATTCTGATTGCTTTCACGTATTTAGAAAAAAAATTTTAATCTCATAGAATTAACATTAAAAAGTCTTTAGTAATCATCGAAAAACTGTAATGGTACCTATTTTACATGATGCATGAAGTAATTAGATTTTCCTATCTTTGATTCTCGACTGAACAATGAAGAGAATTTAAAGTAGAAAAAAAGTAGAGTTAGCAATAGAAGAATAAAATTCACGATCCTAAATAAAATTCGCGGGTTTTTACCGGTAACATAAAATTCCCGGTTTCCCGGTCCACTAGACACACTCAAATTGTACATTATTTTTAATACTTTTTAACGCTTCAAGCTTTCACCTCATCGTTTATAATTATTCTAATTTGATAATGTCTAATTATGATAATTTATGTATTTTAAATTATTACTATTATATTATAACTATTCTATATTATAACTATTAAATTATAACTATTTTGGTTTTTCATATTTGCAGCAGTATAATTATAAATACTCCTAATAACAAATTCTTTCATTTGAAAAAGACTTAGAAATGTTCATTGTTGAAGTCTTTGACAATTTCAACTGTTTCTAATGTTTAATGGGACAAACATGAAAAACTTTACTTGACAAGCTTTTTATTTTAAATTAAAACGGTATGTAC
>CAKNXH010055392.1:27779-39165 GCA_932178445.1 Andricus quercusramuli
TTTTTTCAAAGTGGCCTTAAAAAAAGACGGCACTATCTGCGATTTCCTTCATTGCGTGTTTGAACGTAAAAAATGATCTAGAATCTAGATCTGCAATGATTTTCGAAGTGACAAGACTTTCGAAAAAAATTAACCTCAGGGCACCCGTGATAGGGTGGGTTAAAGGTAGGGTAGGGAAAGTTGAGTTGGAGGGAAGAAAGGAGAAGGAAGTGGCGGTTGTGGAGATGGAGAGCTGGGAAGAAAAGTTGGGGGTAATGCGAAATAAGAGTAGGAAGAAAAGGAAAGGGATGTGCAGAGAGTGCTGAACGATAGGGCTAGAAGGGAGAGGAGTGAAGGGACATCGATGAAGGTATTATATCGAAAAATAAGAGCAGACGGGAAGATGTGGGTGTGGGATGAGGAGAAAGAGGTGTTGAAGGAAGTGCAAAGGAATTTGTTTCGTAGGCAGTAGGGGGGTGGGGGTAATGCACGATAGAGTAGTGGTGAAGGTGTTGTATGAGAACGTAGCAGGGATAAGGAAGAAGGATGAGGAGTTCTGGAGGTATATACAAGAATTTGATGTTGTAGGACTGTTAGAGACGTGGATAGAAAGAAAGGAATGGGACAGAATAGAGCCACAGCTGCCAAGAGGGTATATGTGGAGACTCCAGGAGGCGGTCAGAGTGAAGAAAAAAGGAAGGAAAGTAAGTTTGTGACAGTGTACAATATGGATGGGATGGAAAGAATTAAAGAAAGGGTGGAAGAATTGCTAGGCGAAAGAGAGGAGGGTATGGTGGTACTGGGTGGGGATTTTAATGCGAGGATGGGAAGGGAAGGGGGCCCTTACAGGGAAGAGGAAAGCTTCAAAAGGAATTCGGAGGATACGATAATAAATAAGGAGGGGGAGATTCTCAGGGACTGGATGGATGATAAAGGGTGGTCAGTGGCGAATGGTATGGCAAATGGGGACGAAGAGGGAGAATACACATATGTAAGTAAGGTGGGGGTATCGGTGATAGACTATGTGGAAATGAATATGCAAGGATGGGAGGAGACGGAAAAATTCGCAGTAGAGGGGAGGGTGGAATCAGACCATCAGCCATTAAGTCTGTGGATAAGAGGTGAGGGTGGCGGAAGACAAGGCGGGGAAGAAGTCTCGATAGGGGAGAGGGTGACCTGGACGAGGGAGGCGATAGAGAAGTATCAGAAGCAGCTAGGAAATGTACGCTTTGGAGGGAAGTCGGTGGAAGAGATATGGGAGGATCTGAAAGAGAAGGTGAAAGGGTGTGTGGAAAAGAAGGTATTTAGAAAGAAGAAGAAAGGAATGGTGAAGCCGTGGTGGGATAGGGAATGTAAAAAGATGAAAAGGAAGGTGAAGAGGAAGTACAAGAAGTGGAAAGAGGGTGATGTGAGAAGGGAGGAGTGCGTAGAAGCGAGGAAGGGGTTTAGATTGATGTGTAAGAAGAAATAACAGGAAAAGGAGAAAAATCTGGAAGAGGAGTTAGCAAATGTTAAGACAGAGGGGGACGTCTGGAAGATAATGAATAGGTTTAGGAAGCGTAGGGTGGGGGTCAGTGAGACCATATGCAGTGAGGAGTGGAGGGAATTTTTCAAAGAATCTTTCCAGGGCTCAGATTCAAGGAAGACGGAGGGGGGAAGTAGAAGAACGGGGGAGGCAGAGATGGAGGAGTTGAATGACGAGGAGATAGAGAAGCAGATAAGGAAGTTTCAAAGGTCAAAAGCAGCAGGGCTGTATGGGGTAGAGAACGAAGCATGGCTGTTTAGTACACCAGAGTTTAGGGATAGACTGAAGGAGGTAGTGAAGATAGGCAGGAAAATTATAGAGGGATTACGCTAATGAATACGGCGTATGAAGTATACGCGATGGTGGTGGCAGAGAGACTGCGGAAGGATGTCGAGGGGAAAGGAATATTGCCGGAGACGCAGGATTCCGCGGGCAGAATAAAGAATTAGCGAAGAAGGGGACGACAGTGTACCTGTTTTTTGTGGATCTCAAAGGCGCGTTTCCGTCGGTGGATAGGGGGAGGTTGTGGGAGGCGATGGAGGATAGGGGAGTAGAGAGGGGCCTAATTTAAAGGGTAAGGAAGATATATGAAGAGATTGAAGACAAGGTAAGAGGAGGGGAGGGGATTTCGGAGGGATTCTGGATGTATACGGGGTTAAGGCAAGGGTGCCCACTTAGCACAACGCTTTTCGCGATTTTAATTGCGGATATGGAAAGTAAGCTGGAGGCCGGGGTGGTAGGAGGAGTCAGGATAGGAGGGGTTAGAATTTGTTCACTAGCGTATGCGGATGACATAGTGTTGCTGGCAAGCAGCGAGGAGGCCTTACAGGAGATGATGAAGAGGTTGAGAAGATACTTGGATAAAAAGAGGTTAGAGCTAAATGCGGAAAAGTCCAAGGTTATGGTGTTCAGAAAAGGAGAGGGTAGGGATAAGGGAAGGGAGTGGAAGTGGAAGGGAAAGGAGGTGCAAGAGGTGAAAGAGTTTGTGTACCTAGGCTTCGTGTTTCGAAGGAAAGGGGGAGTGGATGGTTACATAAAAGAGAGAGTGAGGGGGGCAAATGTGGTGCTGAGGCAGGTGTGGGGGTTGGGTAAGAAGTTATTCGCAGATGATTTTGGAAAGAGAATGAAATTGTCTGATTCACAAGTGATGAGTGTGCTATTGTATGGGGTGGAGGTGTGGGGCTGGAAGGAAAGTGAAGAGGTGAATAGAACGCAGCAGAGGTATGTAAAGTGGACATTGGGGTTGGCAAGGAACACGCCTAATTATATTATCAGAAGGGAAACGGGGAGAACGAGTGTAGGAATTCTAGCAAGGAGCCGGGCGTGTATATATGAGGAGAAATTTTTGTAAGAGGGGGGAAGTAGGCTGGTTAGGGAGCGTTGGTGGGAGAAGGAGAACAGGGGAGGGGGTGGGAAGATGGAGGCTGAGAGGGAAAGGTACTGTAGAATTAATGGAATGCAGATGGATGAAGTGAGAAGGATGCACGAGGAAGGAAGGAAGGTTTATGACTTGGTTAAGCAAAGAGGCATTGAGAGAGAGAAGACAGAAGTGGAAGAGAAAATAAGAGAGTGAAGATTTAACGGGAACTATGTGTGGATTATGCCAAAGGCAAGAGCGCAATATTTATGTGAGTAAGGAGAGAAAGGAAGTCAGGAGCTTACAGCGAGGATGATGCGTGAGTGTATGGAGGGTTTCAATAGGTTCTGGCTCTCTCGGGAGAAGAGGATGTGTGAACTGTGTGGAAAGGGGGATGCAAGAGTGGAGCACTGGTTGGAGGAGTGCGTGGAGGTGGAAAGAAGTGAGATAAGCATGGAGGTATTGTTGCATGAAAAGGGGGAAAAAAGGGAAGTAGCATGGGTGAAGGGAGTGTTGGGTAAGATGGAGAGGAAGAGAAGGAAGGAGGAAGAGGAATGGAGACGGAAAGATTGTATATAGGAGAGAAAGTAGATGTAAGTAACATGTAAATATTGTAAATAGTAGATAAGTAGAAGGTATTGGAGCGAAAACAGAGGTTGGCAGCCAGGCAATGCGAAAAAGTAGGGACATGCGAGCGAGGCGAAGTGAGGAAGGCAAGGCGATAAGAGCGTGCGGCTTAGAGAGAAGAAATGGATGGATGTTAGTTTTTAAGGGTTAGTTTTAAGGAAATTCTGTAAAAATGGATGTGTAAGCAAGTCAATTTTTTAAGGCCAGCAGGCTGAAAAATAAACGTTTATCTATCTATAATTATATTTAAATAAATATATAAGTTAAAGATAATAATATTATAAATTTAAGAAATAATTTTTTATTTTTTATTAGCATAAATGGCTAGCTTTACAGTCTACGAAACCTTCCTTGACTGTCTTTGAGAATTTAATATTGGAGTGTTGAACGGCTTACAAATTTTTCTGTGATATTTTGTTGATGGAGTCTATCAGTGCTTCACTGACTATGCTGGACGCAATTTAAGAAGTCTTTTATTTCTTCAAGCACTATTTGCATGATTTTCCAATACGATATTTTCAAATTTCCAAATGCTTTTAGACCTATCCTAAAGTCTCAGACTCGGTCAATGAAAATTTCCAGCACTTTTTTTCCGTATATAACTCTCTAATGTTATCTTTGATATTATCTTCGTATCACGAAGGAATAGTAAGGACTAGTATCCCTGTAAGTGGGGAGTGGGACGAGTGACGTCCAAGAATTCGTTCATGCTTGCCACGAATGAAAACTCGTATGCTGCCCCATGCACAAGCGCACTGGCGGTTGCCATGCCAACGATTTCAACACGCGTTTGAAGTTTCGAACTTGTGTATTGAACGAACATGAATAAACGAACATAACCTACATGTGCATCGAGATGTCAAAATATAACATAGGAGAGTGTGTATAACACGTGAAAGTGAAAACAGCTCTGCGCATGTGCACGGGGCAGCATACGAGTTTTCATTCGTAGCAAGCATTAACGAATTCTTGGACGTCTCTTGTCCCACCTCTGCTCACCAAACACATAGGGTGATACCACTCCTTACTATTCCTTCGTGCTTCGTATATATTTTCCTTTGTTACAGTCGGCACCAGTTGTCTTTTGTCTGATTGGACGGTTTTTAACGACAATGTTCCCGAAAGTAAACACACGGTTAGAAATAAGAAAATGAAAATTTCTCTGGTATAATTAGACCTGGAATCTTGCAGCTTTAATGTAATGTTAACTCTGATTTGTTGAATTCGCTCGCTTCGCTGTTCGCTTACAGTAACTGAAATTTTGAATTTTCACGCTCAAATATAGCGTCGTTGCCTTGACGCCTGCGCTCACGTAACAAATACTTTATTGTTTCCTCCCAGCTCGAACACCGCAGTTTGTAAAAATGTAAATTTTAGTGGTTATAGTCAAAGAAAATATCTTTGTTTTCGTCACGATTGACTAGTAAGGAGTGGTATCACCCTATGTGTTTGGTGTGCAGAGGTGGGACAAGTGACGTCCAAGAATTCGTTAATGCTTGCTACGGATGAAAACTCGTATGCTGCCCCGTGCACATGCGCAGAACTGTTTTCGCAGTCACGTGTTATACCCACTCCCCTATGTTATATTTTGACATTTCGATGTATATGTAGGCTAGGTTCGTCTGTTTCATTATTTGGTTGGGTGTATATCACGTTCCTGAATTAAAAACGAGAAGAAAAATGTCATCAAAAATACGAAAAGGATCTAGAAAGTGTAAGTACTACAATAACATTATTATAATCATTGATGGATTCCGTAAGTAAGGGATAAAGTTAATTTCAGTGAACAAAATATTGTAGGTTATTATGTTCAAAACAAAAGTTTGAAACTTCAAACATGTGTTGACATCGTTGGCATGGCAACCGCCAGTGCGCATGTGCACGGGGCAGCATACGAGTTTTCATTCGTGGCAGGCATTAACGAATTCTTTGACGTCGCTCGTCCCACTCTCCACGTACAGGGATACTACTCCTTACTATTCCTTCGTGGTTTTCGTGATAAATATTAAAATAATAATATCTAAAATGCCTTGAAGAGAAAAGAGGTTTGCGCTGGTCTGGTGGATAGATGATAAAAAATAAGATGTCATTCAGTTCTCAATGATTCCGGAGAAAAGTAGAGAAGTAAGCTGAGTAGCTAATTTAGAGTCGAATGATATGGAAGGAAAAAAACAATTCAGTTGAAAGCAAAAGTGCTAGCTATCAGCGGTAAGTAGACCACTTTATTTTACATTGTTTTATATAATTACATTCTTTCATAATAATGGCTCGAAACCTAACTTATTCGCATTCAATTCAACCAAGAAATACTTTGTATACATATCACTCCATAATTAGTTACTTATTGTCTTTGCAAAACCCTCAACAGATAATTTTATTTCTATTAACTTCCACTACTTATTTTCAAAATTAACAGAATTTGTTAAGAATAATTAATAATGTTCTCATTTCAATAGCACAATAAATATTATTTACAATATTTAGATATTTACAACTTATTTTATTAATTTTTTTTAATATCCAACGTGGAATTGTGGGACGCATAGAGCAGCGTGGGGTGTATGCACATTGCACACCCCCCTCTGTTTTTTGCGTTTAAATTTTTAATGGCCCATTTCCGGGGTTCGAGAAATACTTGGATTCAATCCCAAAAGCCTAGAATCAATGTAGCCAATAATTAAAGGAATTTGTCGAATAGCTTAGAAATGGTTTAACAATTTATTGAATGTGTTATGAACAAGTAAGTGAGTTGAAATGGATTCACAGGGATTGGCAGTGATTCGTCAATTGATTCGCACTAAATATGAATCATTTATAGCCAGAAATTTTATAGGAAGTAGCTTGATTCTTTCAATGTAATCAATAAGCAATTTCAATTGTTAGCAACAATCATATAAACAAATTTGTATCACCTTGGGTATTTTTGGAGATAAAATTGCGTTTTTATGACGTTATTAGCTGCTTATTATTTACCAATCACACTTTGCTATCAATTGACAACAATTGATAATAATTGTTTAAACATAATTAATTAACCTCCAGCGGCAACTTCCGCGTAGCAGGGGCTGAAGTGATACTGAAAGAGAAGGTACTCAAAGTGGAAAACCTTCCTGCAACCTGTACATAGCGAATATGCGTTTTTTGTTCCATTAGGGTTGCCATACACCCCACGTTGTCTTCGAAGGGTTAAAAATTGTACCCTATTATGTCATTTATTTTTCCTTATTCGATTCTAAAACTACTTAACTTTATTCTTCAGACAACCGAATTCTTTTCAAAGCAGGCAGGGTTCTAAATTTGGAATCGCAGAATCTCTCGGGACGAAATATGTTGTTATACAGAGGAAATTAGGCGATACTTGTTTTTCTGATATGCAAGAAAAATCCTAAAATGTTATGCGTATTTGAATTTTGTGGTTCCGTCAGAAAAACCACCTTTGAATTTTTTGTAACTTTTACTTTGATAATGAAGATGTCTTGTATGTTTAATACTTGCCTAATAACTTCTGTAGACAGGAGAATTCTTTTTTTTACAATCGAAATTTCAGCTTTTCCTTGAAAAAAATGACAAATACGAAAAAATGTCAAGATGAAAGTTTGCACGTCTAAAAAAATTTTATAGAAAATTTCTCTTGTTTTTTTTTGTGATATCTTTCACAGTTTACGAGAAATATTTAAAAATTACATTAAAAAAAAAATCTGCCCGCTTTATGCAAATGTCGCTTTGTTTTCGTCTTACTCTACTTTTTCAATTCTTTCGACAAATAATTTTATTTTGTGCGGGAAGGTAGAATGTGGAGCATTGAAGTAGAAACAAAAACTGAGCCCCTATTTTGACGCTCTAAGTGGAAGATTTGGAAATGTGTGCCCATTAGAGCGCCAAAGTAGGGGCAAAAATCGCATTGGAATAGCCTCTACTTTAAAACCTTAGCCTCTACAAATGATAGCGTGAAGAGCGTCAAAGTAGGGCCAATATTTCGACTCGGGTGAAAGCTCCGGAAGATTACGCTAAATGTAAATTAGGCTATTTGTATGACATGCGCCGAAATATCAATGTGACATTGTACAGGTCATAACTTGCCAATCATCTCCTAGCTTCTGTGGACCAGTAGAAGGTAATTGGACCGATTATATTTCATACGCCGAAATTCCGGATAGAAAGGTGTTGGATTCAAGGATTTCTTCAAATCATCGTCCCAACCTGGGTCATCTCAGTGAGATTTAAGTTCGTCGCACACCATACATCATTTGAATACAGGAAGATCCAAACAGGTACTGGACCATCAAGAAAAACATCACCAACCCCTATGTCAACTTCAATAAACTCAAAAAGGTTGCAATTTTACAAGTTATTAATAAGCCCTCAATTCATTATAATGATTCGCCCCCTCAATTGAATTATTTTCCTCATCCCTTAGGTAAGATTTTCTGATCTTCAAATAAAAAGACGAACAAAAAATAGAAGAGGAATTGTGGTTCGTCGGACGTAACATAAGTATGTATGTCTAAAGTATATTTCATTCATTTTTAGTAGTTAAATATGATCAATACTTTTGCTTTGAATCGCTTTTAAAATGTAAATCGGACCCACCATGAAAAAATGCATTTACGATTAGTCAACAAAACTGAATCGAGTTTAAAAATGTGTACAAGTTTTATTCGAGCTTAAAGCACGAAACAAATTTTTCCCAGGGCGAACCTCCGCTACTGGGCGGATCGCAGGTGACGGATTGCGAATGCATTAAGTAGCATATCATTGGAATTGTATATTTATATACTTATACTTAATATAAAAACTTAAACCTAATTTTGCAAAATCTGAATAAGCAGTCCCATACAGAAGTATATATGTGACGTGCGCCGAAGAAAGGGGGCTTACTCTGGAAAGCGAGATTTTTCAGGACGAGCGGTCGAAGTCGACCAGATAGACGCGACTTTTAGGAGAGAGGGAAGACTAAGGAAATCTTCCCTCTCCACTTGCCACTACATTCTCACGCATATAGCGGCGCTGCTCACGGAAGGGATATAGATGAGACGCGGAGATGTAGTGGTGAGTGGTGGGAGGTGTTTCACGGGATCTCGAGCTCTCGAGCGTAGGCACGATTTCTCGGGTACCTATCAACTCAATTATTGAAAATAATAACGTTTGGAAATTTTTTCGATCGTTTCATCAAAAAGAGCAACTCAAAAACTATCGAAAGGTGTAAAAACCTCGATATCGATTTTTTTAGAGTAAGCCCCCTTTCTTCGGCGCTCGTCACATATAATTAAATATAATTAATGCCTAATAATTATGTATATTTTTACATTCTCATCCTAATGATCAACTTTGTCACCAAATTAAATATCAAAATTGGGTCTTAACCTTTCTTTTCTCACGAGGTTAAACAACGAGGTTGAGCAACCACCGCATGGTCTCACTGAGAGCAACTGTCATATAAAAAAATGATACCAGCTCCCAGTACAACCGCGGTCAATTACACCTATGGCCACGTCTCACAACCGTGAGATGGGTGGTCAAAGGGCATGATGAAGTCACAACGACAGGCCGGCGAAACCTTCGTGTTTCTTGAGAACACGAAGCGACCCGAAGACGACAGCTTTCTGCACCCATCTCGCAAGTGCCTTGGCACATTTTTGGCATGTGGGTATGGCTGTAAGGTTACGAACCAATGATATTTTCGCACCTCCGAAAGCACCTATCACAAAGAAAATTACTTGCACCGAATATTTTGGGTGAAGTCGTTGCAGCTCTCTTTTAAGGTATTGATACGTCTCCTCTTTTCCTTTCTCCTTGGCAGTGATGTTGTATTCGGACGGAGCCGAGAATTCGATCAGGAATATATTTCATTTCTCGAAGTCTTGGAGAACGATGTCAGGCCTCAAGTGTGCAACGGAGAATGCTGTCCGAAAATCTTATTTCCAGAAAATTTGGCACTTCTGGTTTTGGACAATTGATAAGTATGCTACGCGAGCGTGGCAAATCATGAGAGTTGGTAATCGACGTATCCCGCTCGTTGCACACGATGCTTTTCCCAATCACCGCGCCGGGATAAGCGACCAGGTTCGTGCAGAAAAATCTAAGTTGCAATGCGCAGGTTCAGGGAGAATGTGTAGATTGGAAATGCGCATCCCTGCTGAAAGTATCAGATAGGAATTCCTTCCGAACCAATCCGAATCATTCCGGAATCTGTATCCGAACCAATCTGAGTCAATTCGAACCAATCCGAAACAAGTCCTACATTTTGTTGACCCAAATCGTTTAAAAATCAATCCGACTCAATCCAGTTCAATCCAAACTCTAAAACGAACCAATCGGAACCAAAGTTTCAATCCAAATGAATTCAAATCAATCCGAACTCGGATTGATTTGAATGCGTACATGTAATAGTGTGCGTTCATACACTTCCATCCATCTGGAGAAAAACAAGACGACGTTTCCAACGGTGGTAACATCTGCTATTCGAATTAAATCAGACCTTCATAACGCAGCGTTCAGGTGATAGCTTAGGCCTTAAAGAACTATTTTCGAAATGCCAGGTGTGCATGTGGCATTTGGGTGTAAAAATAAAGGAGCAAATCGCTTTCCATATAACAAAAAACCAAGGAGATAGCGACAATAGTAATGAGATAAAGTAGATAATGCCTTGTGCCTGTATAGAAGATGTATCTCCATTCACGGTGCTGCCCTCTAAGCCGAGTTTGGAAAATCGCCGTCCCCATAGTGCACTGTTAAAAATAATATTAAATTTAATATAGCCATGTGTATTAAAATTAATATATCAATCATATGAAATTGTCATTAAGAGCGTGTATACTAATTTCATCTACATCCATGTTAATCACTTACAAGAAAAATCAGATAATTCCATTTTACACAAATCCAAATAAGTTCAACATGAATTTTCGACTCTAAATAATAAAACCTGATACCTTCTTCCAGTGAATCAAAAATATGACTGGATTTTAAGTCGAAAAAATTAATTAAGCAAACAAATAACAGACCTAACCTACAATCAACTGTACTAGCATTAAATTTCTACTATTTAGACTGGATTTCGGAAAAACTTCCACCCGTACGTCGCACTTTCATTATAAATAGCACACGGCTATACCGACCTGTATATTAAATTTAATACACATGTATATTGAATTTACTACACCCATGTATGTTATATTTCAGTAGCGGTAGTGCATATTTGCTTCACACACATGTATATAAAATCTCATACAGATTTTTCTAACAGTGTGGTTTAGAAAGATTGCAAAGCGTTTTTACGGAAATGTATAACATTTTATTTCCCTCATTTCAAAGCATTATACCAATTTTCGTTATTCGAATCCATTACAAAAATTGATACAGCGACTTAGAGATACTGTAATTCTTTGCATGCAAGAGTCTGATATATGTTCTTATGCCTTATTCCAATTAGAGATATTAGTCTGCATTTTCATACCCACTTTTTGACTTCTTCTAACCGTACCTCGATTATCCCTAAATTTGTATATTTTATTTCAAGTGTGGATAAGCGATAAAAGAAATATAAATACCAAAAGTTTCTCCGATTACATACGTTTATTCAAGCTGTATATTTCATTTTCTCTGTATATGAATAAAGACTTTCCAAATAGCTATGCAATCTGAAAGATGTTTCAAATGTTAAAATCGTAAAACATGTATAGTAATTGATGCTTTTAATAACAATAACTTGTGTGTGCATCTAGAAAACAATTTTTTTCGAAATTCACGCAGGAAAAACGTGTCCACAGTTATTCGGGTATACAGGGAGTCAGAATTCGATCACGAATATAGTTCGCTTCTCGAAGTCTTGGAAACAATGTCAGGTCTCTACTCTACTCTTTCTCTCTCTCTCTCTCTCTATATATATATATATATAT